>VYXC01009087.1:151579-205320 GCA_013397175.1 Platysteira castanea | reverse complement strand
TTTTTTTACTTTAATACAGATGTCTTTCCTGAGAACATCTGCAAGGCCATTTTTTTAAAAACTTACAGGGAACATATGCAAAATGAATGTGTTTGAAAACTTTCCTCCTGACTCCTCTGGTATCATCTCTTCTTTGAAAATGTAGATGTCTGCTGCATTATAAAACCACAAATTATAAGCGTATCTAAGGCTGTCCTTGTAGTGTCACTGAAAGGAAAGAGAGAGAATGAAAGTCTGGAAATGTGCAATATGCAGGAAATTCAATCCAACTGATCTAGAACTTAGATAGCAAAGCAGAGCCCCTTATCAGAGCCACTCAGTTTAACTATGCCCCATTTAATATGGTCCTGACAGCTTAGGGTATATCTTCACTGTACAGAAGTACAAAAAACTCTACACATTGCTTCCGCAATTTCTTTATAACTTATTATTTTCTAATGCTGCAATAATTTGCTGTGCTTTTTGTCTGTCATTTTGTGACGTCTTTCTAAATGCTGCAATAATAGTTTTTAAAGTATATCTTCAAGAAACACACTTCATTTTATGAGAGAACTACAAAGATTGTCCTTAATGTATGTAAATAATGCAGATATGCTAATTATACTAAATAGTTTTTAAGGACATGTTGGTCATGGTGAAAAGGCATTACTTCTGCTACACCATCCACTCTTTTGTTAGCAGGGAAACAAAGTATCTTTGTATTGTTTTTAAAGATTAAGTTACATTTCCGTGTTTCATTTTTTTGAGTTTCATATTGTGTTTACTGTGGCACTTAATTCCTGAAAGAAATATCTAGTGCCAAAAGACTGAGGACATCTAGAATAACAAGATTTAAAATGTGCTTACAGTTATTAATGCTAACTTATGAAAGAGATATACCTTGAGATTCCTCAATATGTGATATTTCATCTTGTCCTCCAAACTTCTAAAAGAAAAACAATGCAAAGTCTTTAAATTCAAAGTTCATGAATTTTATTACTATCATTTCCAGTTATTCTTTGGTGTCTGCTTACTTTGAAGCAGATTGCAAAGGACTGGAAGATAGCTGTGACTGAAACAGTCGCATGCAGTAGAGTGGCCTGTTGTGCATCTTTTTGCTCATAAAAAGACAAAATTAATGCCTTTGGAGAAAGCAGCATAAATCTTTTGAAAAGCCCTAAACCAGGAAGGTTTCTTTTCTTTTCTGCACAATGCAAACTGCACTCAGTCTTACGGTTCAGTGCAGAAGCTGCTGTATTTCCAAGCTGCTTATCAGATGTATACTGCTGCTTTAAATCCTGGCCAGAACGGTTTTTAACCTTAATTTTCTAGCAAGTTTTTTTCCTTTAAAAGCTATTTAATTTTTGATGATTAAATCACTTTTCTTATGATGTGCCAGGCAAAGGCTTGAGGCACTGTTATGCCATAACACATGCACCGATTAGCTCTGATTTCTGTTCATGCAAAGAATGTTATTGCTGGACTTCCACTGAATTTATGGAAAAAGCAATGTTCTACCAGTGGTGGCCTTGTGCATTCACCTTCAGAGGGATACACTTCCCGTTAGCGTTCATCAGAAAAGCACTTTGCTCTAAAGGCCAGCCAGCAGAAATACATAACACTTTAGCCTACACCAAGGATATTCCACATTCTCCAGTACTTTTTCATGTCCTTGGCTGGAGCTTAAGGTGAGATACAATCATTTTTGTGCTGCGCTGCTCCATTTCATCTTTGTGATTTTATTACAGCCCTGTGTGATTTAGAACAGCCACGGGCTTCACTTGGTGAGGTGGAAGTGTGGCCCCAAACCTGAGACACCAGGAGTTTTGTGTCACACTCCGTGTGCGCAGTCTGGGTGTTTGGGGAGCACCCAGGGATCCATGGCAATATTGTGAAATGTCACAGCAGCACTTGGCCATGAGCTCTGCAAATGTGAGAAACTGTTCCACCCGGAACTGGATGCCAAATGATCACTCGCCTCCTCATTTTCCATAGCCTCAAGAGGGGCATTTTGGAAGAAAGCAAAGATGTACTCAAATCCCTAGGATTAAGAGATGATAAATGCACTTTGACAAATGTAGAGAGCGAGTTTTTGGTGTCGTACTTAGGCTGGTCACAAGAGGTCAATAGGGCTACTTGTGTAACCCAGCAAGCAGGATTTGCACTGTGATCAAAGATATGTCATGCAAATGATGATAAATTCCAGTGGTTTCGATTACAGAATGTGCTCTTGTGAGTGTGCTGTAAGCAGTTTAAAACAGCAGAGGGTGATTAGCAAATAATTTAAGATCCCTGAGATATTGAAAGCAATTTTTTCTGTGGTGCTGCCTTTCCTCCTCTCATCACCCTGGAAATATCTTTATTCCTGTTTTGATTTATTTAGTATGGCAGAAAAATATGTCCCTGGATCTGAATTGTGGCCACTGATGGCACGTGATGGAGGGGGATTTCAGTGTGTGCTGGGGAGGGACTCAGATTATCTGTCCTCTTGGGAAACAGGAGTGCAGAATAACAGGGCAAAGATACATCTCAGTCTGAAAAATACCCTGAATTTCTGAGGAATTTGAATAACACAAACTTGAATACCACATACAGGCTCTTAGACTGCACTGCATACTTAAATCAATTTTTTCTCTCTGTATAGCTAATAAATCCTTTTAAACAGAGGTGGAAATAAAAACACCAAAGTTCAGTGTTTGCAAACTGAACTAAAGAGATACCACACCATATAGTAGGTTTTTATTTTCAAGAAGTGTATGTTCCAAGGGTATTTTTCACTGCTGCATATTGTGATTTTGAATGAAATTAAAGTTGTTACCGTCAGATATCATTCATAGAATAAAACAGGTTATATATTCCACTCTTAGCTACCATGTAACTTTACTCTGATTTATTTCTGAAAAATATTCTGTAGTTGTCATAAAGCAACATAAACAGAGTCACAGATGTTCTTCACTTTTGTTGTTGCACTGTGTACAGGCTAAAGTAGTCACAGAAAACCTGCAAGAAGAAGAGGAGGACACCATGACAAGGTCTACATGTCAGAGTCATGTGATAGGTACAAAATTATATTTTACACTGGATTTTATTGCTGTCAGCTCTTGGGAAAAAGACATGTTTAATTCTCATTACTTTATTTGTTTGCCCCCTTATGTCAGCTTTCACCTTCATTTAGCTCCTGGATAGCCAGATTTCATCAAATGCATGAGATGAGTGCAAACCATTGCCATTGTGGGTCAGTGCAATGCTGGACTGGAGGGCCTTGGGATCTGGTTGTGAAAGATCATTTCAGCCTCCAAGACTAGTGGGTTACATGGAGTGGTTTAACATAAGGGCTGTTGTGCATGACACTTTCAGTGGGAGTGATACTGACATATTCTAACTGTCATCTGGCCTTGAATTAGTAAAATTCAGAATAACATTTAAAGAGCAGAATAATTACTGCGATAAACTAAACCACAAGGAGTAGCAAATAAGTGTCCTTTCAGAACACCTTAAAGCTGTTATTGAAAATAAAGTTGCCTTTGCTGTAGAAGAGCAGCACCATCCGCCCTGCCTCCTGATTGGCATGTGCTAATTTTCAATCTCAGTACATGTAAAAATATCTAATAGGCAATGGTGGACAAAGCAGAAGTCTGAGGTTTGTATTAGAGCAGTGTGTCACCAATATAAAGAACTGACTGAACAAGAAAAATTCACCTTTAACAAGTTCTCTTTGCAGGTAGACACGGCGGTAAAAAATTTCATTGAAAAGTTAAAATCTGATTCCATGTTTTCTAGCCAGAATCTCTTTCATTTCACTGGTACTGCCAACCCAGCAAGTCCAAACAGAGGTATCACATCAAAACACATTTCTTTTGGGGCAGTAGGAAAATGTTTGCATGCTTTATTGACTTGTACAGCTCTTTCAGTCCCAAATTCAGACAAATAAACTCTGGCTGTGTTACCTGAAGGAAAGATCCCCAAACCCTTCCCTCTCTGAGAACTCAGCCATAACCTGGCTCCATGACAGCAGCTGAATAACAGGAACTTTGTACAAGGTGAGACTCGGAGGGACTCTGTGTGTGGGAGTCCTTGCCCCTCACTCTGTGCATAAAGGACTTATCTTCTGTTACCAGAAATTGCCCAGCAGAGAATACCTCACCTAGGATTGTTCAAAATTATTTTTCCTCATATTGAAGTAATCACATTGCGTCCACCACAAAAATTCTCAAAATTTTACTTTGAGTTATGTGAAACGTTTCAATTTTTTAATTTAGATGTTGAAAAAGAAAAAAAACCCCAACTATTTGTAGATCTTTTTTCCTAGAAAGACTCCAGAGCATCCTTGGTGTTGATCAGTGTAGTTGGTGGTTGTGGCTGAGGCCTAGTTGCTCTATTTTGATATTTTATTTGTTATTTGGGTCCTGTAACATATTGTGCTGGTGGCTTTGAGAGTATCAATATTTTGCTCCTCTCACAGGCACTAAATCCAAGTCTCTGACAGGACACAGTGGTTATGGAGCAGGTTGGCAGATGCTTTTAAAATTCCTGATAGAGGTTCTGGCATTTTTCTGATACAAAAGTTTTCATAGAAAGACACTGACTTTTTTCCTCCTGAAACTCTGTGCAGCCACAGCCTCTCTCACTGGCTTGTTCCATGGCCTCACCACCCTTATAGTAAAGAATTTCTTAACTTCTTGCTAAGTCCACTCTCCACCAGCTAAAAGCCATTCCCCTTGTTTACCCAGAAAACAAAGTTCACTGTGGGTTTTTAGGTATATTTTAATGCATTTATTCTACTGGGTTTGATCAAAACAGACTTAGAGCTGAACGTATAGAAGACGTAGAAAGGCTATGATTAAGCAGGGAAAATGTTTTTTATATAGCAGAAAAAGCACGTGTTGCTGTCGTTGTCACTGAAGTAGCTAAACTGACATCAGTCCTGCCCAATTAACCAATAAACAAGATACTAATGACAGTCTTCTAGGCAGGTGTCATGTGAGACAAGCCTGGTTCATCATGTTCTAATAGTGAGGTATTCCTAGGTGTGTTAATCAAAACACATGCAAAATACCAGTTGCTAGGTTTTTAATTGTCAGTTGCTGATCTAAACCAATTTAAGTATTTTTCTGGCTCTTCACATTTGCTCAGTTGAAAGAAATCAACAGTGCCCAGTTATATACAATTCCCCACCTCATATACTTCTATCCCAGGAACACAAGATCATTTCCGTATGAAGCAGTCATTTATATTGTGCTGTCTTGTTCTTCAAAATATATTTAGACCGTTTTGAAAGTTGTTTAAAATATGTTGCACCCTGGATGCCTTTGCTGTAGTGTCAGTGAGGAAGCCAGACGTGGCCCTGGCAGCACAGATGCTCCCACTGGTAGCAGACCTAAGGATCCATGAGTATCCCTTTGAGGTCCAGTCATCTTCAGAGCTCTTTCCTCAAGCCGTTTGCAATAAAGGAGTTGTGTTTTGAAAGAGGAATGAAGTGGAAAATGCTGAAGTACCTAGTAAGAGGAAGGACATGTTAAAGAGGTTGACTTCCTCTTCATGTCATGACAGACTCCCCAGCTCAGACAGGTACAGCAGGGCCTTCAAGTATTCCTACTAAAAAAATTCCTTTATTGAGTGCACGGATGAGGTGTCGAGCTCCTGACAGTATTGTTCACATGTAAACATTAAAAAAATGGTGCCTTCATTTTACTAAGAAAAATAATTCTGTTCCCCCCAAGGGAGTAGAAGTGTCATTCTTTGTCTTGAATTTCCCCATTGTCACAACGGCCCAAAAACTTACAAGGCAGTTACAGATGACACCTTTACATACAGAATGTAATAATTGGACATCTTAAAAGGAAAAAAGCATTTGTTAAAAAGTTCAATGTTTCATATTTCAAGTACTGTTTCAAATTAGCAGCTACTCCTGTGAAAGTGTGATTGTATTAATTATAATGCATTAAGAATTTTCACTGATAAACAGCTTCAACGGAAAAGTCAAAAATCCATGGCACAAGCAAACAATTGCTAATTACTGAAGAATTCCTTCTTGCAGACAGCTTCTCATGGGAATAGTAGAGTATACAGCAACAATATTTTGGGCACACACAAATTAACTGGCTGTTTTCTTTTTGGGACTATATCTATAATGAACAGGAAATTTAACCATAATTAATCATATCATTCTTCAGTGGTGGTATGAACCTCTGCTGAGGCTGAAGGGAAAGACTGAATGTGCCATTTTCTCAGTGATTTATCAAACCCCAGCTTGAAAGCTGCATGATGATAAATTTTCTGGGTCCAGTTTCCTTTTCTCTTTGTTGCCCAAAATGGGTGGCAAATTTCCTAGTGGAGCAAGTCAGCATGGAATAAGCTTTCTGCTAATGGCATACTCAAGCTTCACACAAAACACGGCCTCAGCATAAATAGGCTGATGAGAAGTGTCTGAGAAAGTTTCAAGCCTATTCTTAAATTTATACTCAGGTTTCAACATAAAGAAAGAGGGTTTCTTTTTTTGTCACCGATATTTCTATGTGTGAATATGTTTTTTCTCCGGAGTGGATTTCCAGCAGTCATTTCATCCTTAGCAACATAAGTGAATCAAACAAACACTTCTGGTCTAAAGCGCTGAAATTCAGGGAGTACATGAAAGTATGGACAGTTCTTCTAAAGAAATTATTTTATTGAACTGGAAAGCTTATGATTTCAAATGTTATATTTAATGTGTCACTGATTGAGCTAAATGGCCAGATCCATTGTTTAGTTAAAGCCCATTGAGTTTTGACATCGGGGGATCACTGCAAGTAGATTCTGTCATCAAAATAGCATCACTGGTAAAAATAAAGTAGATTTTAACAATCTGAATAGACCTGCAGTTTGCTTGTGGTTTGTCTAGAGAGCAAATACTTGATAACAAGAGAACTGGTAGTAGCAATCCAAAATACATCAGGCTGTTACTGGTACTGCCTGCTCCACTGGAAGCACAAGGTACTTCTGCTGAAGTTGTGTGGGGAGTTAAATCCCTGAGGCAGGCTGGGGTTAGAATCCACAGATTCTAGTAGAAAGATTCACAGTTCCTGGAAAGAAATTACCTAGCTGTGCATTGACCCCTGTTGTTTGTTTGGAGAATTTCAAGTGAAACTTCAAGAGCTGGATAAAGATTATGAAGATAAACGTAGCCAGAATTGTTGAAACTTTGAAGAAGGACTTGGAACTAATTTTTGTCAAATTTTCATTAGAGGTTCAGGTCAGTTGTTCGAAATGGATTCATCCAGTGTTAAATGGGAACCTTGTAGATAATACCAAGCAAATGCCTTCAGAGACTTAAAAGGGTTTTGAAAAGTCTCCAGCTAGGTAGAGGGTTGGGCTTCCACACAATCAAAGCAACATTAAAAGTGCACTGTAGACTTTGCTGCTTTGTGCCAGAACAAAAACACACACTGAGGTCAAGGGATTCTTTTGTAGCTCTGCTGTAGCCCAGCGCTCAATTCCATTAAAGTTCTTGATAATCATCTGCCTTGCAGCAGGCTTTATCATCGTTTTTTCTGCTTTCCAAGAACAACCTTTCAGAAGGGTTTTGCAGTGTAATTTAAAGGCAATCTGGTCAGAAAAAGAAAGAAACTTTTTTTTTTTTAAAGAAACTTTTTGGAGATTTGTCTTCTTTAGAGAGCATTTGGTTGAATCCACTAGGTGCTTCATGTTCCACAGAGGAAGTGCAGTGGGCATTTTGTATGCTGCATTGTGTTTTAAAATCCCCTCCTTTAAGGTTTATATGCTGTAAAGTGATCAAACTCCATTTTCAGTAAAAAACAGGAAAGTCCTTCACAGCAAGTTTTATAGATAAGTTGCTAGCTCCTTGACAGCAATTTTGCAGATATACTGATAGCAAAGGTAGAACATGTAACTTTGCAGATAGAAATGGGTTTGACTTACAATGAAATGTCAGCATTACAATTGTTTGTATTGATGTATCAAATACTAAAGATGATAACCTCGGCTGTTGTATTCTGATATCGTTTTATTCAGCACCCAGTAGCCATACTATGAAATTATAGATATGATAATAAGAAAACACTTTTCGTGAGCAGAGTTTTCTCTGAGAAGGCTCTGCGTTCTTTCCAGTGCTCCAGATGAACTTGTTTCTGGCTCCTCTTTTCTTCCTGGTTCTTATGTATGTTTTTCCCACAAATATATCCGTTTTCTTTTCTCAGCTTTCTCCTCCTGGTTGTTCACCTCCATCATTTGAAACTGGTGGTCACTCTACTGTGTGTGTGGTACCCCAGTGTTGCTCATTGTCTGACTCCCACAAATCCAGGCTACAGTCAGAGCCTGCCTTTCTGTATCCATACCAAGAACCATTTCTAACCAACAGATCACTGCTCCAGTGCAATCTGCCTTTTTTTTTTCCTCTTGGTTTCTTTCTGAAGTCTAAATCTGATGAACACTGGAACTGAGAAAGTGTGTTTCAAATTTCATTTCTGAATGTGTCATTTAATGTACATACTAATAGTGCTTAGGTATATAAATTATCCAATGTCTTATTCCAAAGCTTGATGAAAACAATAGCAGCCCCTCTGCTTATTTAATAAGCTTGTACCAGGTTTCCAATGAGAAAAAAAAAATATTGGATACCCCCCCTCTGCCAAACCAAACACTTGGTTTTGTCCACCATTATGTAAACTACTAAAACTTTGGGTGTTTTTACTGGGGTACTAAGTAAACAGCTATTAAATTCATATTTTCTCATTCTTGGGGAATTGAAATAGATGTGAAGGAAACAAGCCTGATTAATGTGGTAAATTCATTAAATTTGACTTGCATCATCCTAAAGCATGTCCATTAATCTGATAAATTTGAGCAAACACATTTACATTAAGGAACCCTGAAAACCTGGAGACAGATTATGTGAGGTCTGTAATGGATTGCTGAGATAAATGTAACTGGATAAATGAGAGAGGAAAGATGGTGAGCAAGCTGATCTGTATTATAGCCTGTGCATTCAGTAAAGAGAGGTGATCCACATCACTGTGAGAGGCAAAGGGATAAGCCACAAGTTGCTTAAATGCCCAGGAAATCGTTGGTTGCCTCCAATGCATGTAATGAAGAACAATGTTCAACTGATACAGAGTCTTCTGACCTCAAAAGAAATCCTCTCTTGTCACGAAGTCTCAATGCCTGAGAAAACAATTTATCACAGTCAGCATTAATTCCTTTCATCAGGCCATTGATAGAAGTTGAGAAGAACCATTTAGCAATCATCTTATCACTGATATAGCAGCTGAATCATTAATTTACACATTTTCAGATAAAGGAAAATTGTTTTCTTTATCTTCCCCATCACCACCCAGCAAAGCTGTGGAATGCCTAGAAGCCTCTACACGTGAGGTTGCTGTCTGTAAAAGTCATCAAGCAAAACAAGTTATCAGTGAATCCATTTCCAGCCTGGGTCTGTTCCTATTTCACATCTGCAAAATGTTCCATTTGATACAAGTTGTGATAAGGTATTAGATTTTTCAAGAACCTCTATATGAGCAATGGTACAAGTATGCACGGATTTATTTGCACATCATAACAAAGCTGTTTTCCCAAGCCCTGTGTGCATGTGGAAGCTGAGATGTAGGTGTTAGGTCTGTAGGTGCTGGCTGTATTGCTTAGCAAGTGTGCTAGAGCCTTGAAATGGGAGTTGGTGTAGCAGGTATCTTAAAAACCTGCTCAGTTGCCATATCTAACCAGCTTCCAGCTTGGCTGTTAATCCAAAGGGCTGGGTTCCTTGCTAGAACAATGATGAATTAATAAATGGTAAAATAAACTGCTTGCCTCTAGCAATACTGGGATCCAAAATTGTTCATTAAAAAAAAAAAACAAATCAAAACAAAAAAGCCTCACTATCTAGTGCCATGAGTGTCCTGGAAGATGTGAGAGACCATCACAGTCTTATCCACCATGGCCTTACTGTACAGACAGGAGGCACGTGTGAAAGTGCACAAACAGAACTGGCTCAACTGGGTATAAAGCAGTTTCATTTGTACTTTTACTTATCAAAATACCTCAGCCAGTCCCTCTAAATTTATGTCATTTGGTGCCTCCATGTAATTTCCCCAAGGCATTTACATTTCCATGCAATTATCAAGCACTATTCTTCCCATTTTGTACTCCAGCATCTTCATTTTCTGATCCTTCAGCACCATTGAAATGACCCGTGGCTGTTGTTTACTTACTTTTCTGAACCAGAGCAGCTAAAATGAGTCATCAGTGATGGGAAATCTGATTTAATAACTGGTGGGCATTGCAAGAACAACTGCCTGTCCTGTGTGTAGAAACATCCCCCTAGGTCAGAAGTCCTGCTCAGAGACCTCATCAGTCAAGTTTTTTAAATCTTCAAGGATATTGTTCTACATCCATCCCTGACCAGTGTGCCATTTCCTCGGGAGACTTTACACAACATTTGGCAGTCCCCTGCTGTTATGCTGCAATATTTGTGTTGCTGAAGAATTGGGGTGGTGCTGCTGTTGAGTGGCCTTGCAGGGCAGTGTGCAACAGCCTTAATTAGCATGCCAGGCCTTGCTTATCAGAAATACTCACACCGGTGCATAAAGCTGACTAAATATCCTTTCCTTCTACTGAGTTCCTCTGCATATTCTCAGTGGAATTTTATTAAAATAAATAACTGGGGTTTTTTGCATGGTTTTTTATATGGGTGAGAAGGTGAACAAGCTACTCATCAGGACAGAGATAGCTGAGAGAAGAATGGCTTTATGTGGGTTTGGACCACCAGAAATGGGATGGGATGGATAGTGTCTGCTGTGCTGTGTTCTTGACTTCTTTGGCATTTGGGCATTGCTGCAGGGATTGGTTTTGAAGTAATGGTCTGGAGGAGCCTATGGCAACAGAGTGAAACTTTCTGTGCATTTTTCTAGTTGATACTTATATTCCGTGAAAATGATGGAGAACCTTGCCAATGTGAATAATAAGAAAATAACATCCATTAATGTCTTCTAATTTATGTCAGCTTACCTTCTTCACAGTCTGGCAGAGACAAATCATTTCTTTGTACTTTAAAGATAGTACACGTAGCATTTGTCTAATTGCCAATTCTTCTACAGCTCTGCTGCAGCCTACTGTCTAGCTTGCCTTCCCTCTGTGGAGAGAATTAATATTTTGGATCAACACTTCCTTATTAGCCATTAACATATTAACAGTGATTTGCTGTTAATTTCCTTCTTTTTCATTACATTTATTCACCCAGAAATACCAAATTTTATCACTAGAATGAGAAGTGTGTCTCTGTATGCATTATATATAGGATACAGTCTAATTATTATTCAAGATACTGAGAATCTGCTGGTCTCATTCAGGCTTAAAATGTCAATTAAACGGGATGGCCAGGTTCTTAGACTCTGAAGTTAATGCTGCTGTGTTGATTTACAGTACTTTACAGTCTAGCCCAATCTATATTCATTTTTATCACTCAAATCAGCACTGTGCCTGATTATCCTGCCTCTTACAGGATAGGACACGCCACTATTCTCCATAGCAGTGTGAGTCCTTCTGTTTGCAACTTTTCTACTTTACATGGTTTTTGCTCCTGGCAAGGGCCATCTGTGGATGTGTGTATGAAGCTTCAGTCATGCATTTCCCATTAATTCATGTACCTGAAGTGCAACTGAGCAAATTGAAAAGCATTTCGAGTGAGGATGTGTTATTTTAAACATGTGTTTCATCCGTGCTCACAGGGACTTTGTGCTCCTTTTCTACAAAGAAATCTAGTAGAACTTTTATGAAAAATACATTTTTACCTGAATTATCAATTAAGCTTGAGCTGTATTGGCATATGCATTTCCAGATTCTCACTCTGAAGACAGGATGCCTATTCCTAATTTTGGTGCTGTTTTTAATTGAGTTTGAGCTTTGATTCATATCTTCAGTCTGACACCTGAATTGTTGACATAGGATTATGCAATTAGTCATCATTGGAGATCACAGAAAAACAGACTCTTCAAAAAAAATCACTCTAAGGGAAAAGTAATACCTATGCAATTAGTGCATAGTTTTTAATACTGGGCGAACTCAATTTCTCCATGTTTGGACAATTCACTGTTAGGAAAATAAAAGGAAATCAACCAATATATTTACAGTGGATCATTTCTCTACTTCCTTTCTTTAACAGGCAAAGAGGTGCACCATGTTGTTTTAAAGTGATCATTCTAATGGTGTTTTTGTAGCACCATATAACATGGCATACCTTTTTTGCAAAAAAAAATAGATTTCCTGAAAAAAAAATCTCAGCTCATTCTTCTGGCTTCAAATCATGATGGTTTCTTACCAGCTCCTGCTTGCCTGCAGTTAGTTCCATGTTGGTTCAGCTGGTTTGGAGAAGCAGAACTTGGGTACCAGAATGGGAGGATTATAGTGCACCTAAAAGCTACTTAAAGCTCTCTGCACTCACTCTGCTAATAAATTTTCATTAATTAAGAAATAAAATCAGTTTGTTTCAGGTGTGCATGTATATTTTTAAGTGTTTGTTAGCAGTACCCTTAAGTAAAGCCATCTACAGGGCAAAACTAAAAATAAATTATTTAAAGCTTCATTTAATATTCTTGTGCCTTTAATTTCAGTATTTTTTTGTACTAACAAACAAAAAGCAGTGATGTTACAAAATAAATATAGTATGTTCTCTAGTGCATTTGCAAAACCCAGAGCTTCCTATGCACTTAGAAACTGGTCCGTGTTTACCAGAGACAGCATTTATGCTTAAAGCACTATCGCTACTCCTATCTGCTGGGAATAGAAAATCAAAGAAAGTATCTCAGTGTGAGTGAAACCAAACTCCAGTTTATAAGAGAGTTGCTTAACAGCAAGTAAATCAGTGCTTCCATCCCGTTATCCTTAAATGCCTCCAGCACAGCCATCAGTGAACAGAAACCCTGCATGGAACAGCCAAAAGCTCCCTCGGGCACCGTGTGCAGCCCATGGCTCTGAGATGCTGAGTCTGACCTCTGCACTTCTCTAACTGTGGTTTAATGCAGTTATTCTTAAAATAAACCAGCTGCCTCTAATAATATCAGCAAAACCCCAATCTTAATGCTTCTTGTAAGTATTTTGCAGCTTGCTGTTAATTCCTGCACAACCTCCAGAAAAGCTGAGTGGAGGTATCTCTACACCAGCGTTATTCATGGCAGGGATTGCAGGTTGGTTATGCACTGGCTGCCAAACATCTACGTTCTTTATCCTCGTGGCAGCACTCCAGTGATGGAGAAGTGGGATTAGCTCTGTGTTTTAATGTGAGGAACTGGGGCATAAAGAGAGAGAGAGAGATAAAGCCCTGTGGTTACATGGAAAAGGCACGGCTGAGGCAGCCCTTAGCACCTGGGTAAATAACAAACCATCCTGTCTTGGGCTTTGCTGCTTACAGGCAGGATTTCTGAGAGCTGGGATGTGTCCTTCCTGTTGGAGGATGGCAGATGAAGGGGACCATCCATCCATGCCTTGAATGAGCCATCCCCAGGAAAATGTTCCTGAGAGTGAGATTGCTGGCTCCCAACCTTCACATTTCAGGGCTCTAAGGGAAACAGAAGGCTTTGCTCAGTGAAAAGTCTGGGAAAGCCACATTCCTGCGCTGCAGCAGACCTGTTGCTTACCTTGGATTCACACCTTGCTGGAGATGTGAGGACTTCTTCTTCTCAGCTGTTACTCATCTATAGCTTTCTCAGAGATAGTTGTGAAGTTGTAAGGCTGATTGGCAGTGTAAAGCCAAAGGGGGATGTGCAGCATGAGAAGAGGAATAGCTCCCCAAAGAATTTCTAGGCTGGCCTCACTGACAGCCAGGCTGCACCTGGTCCTCATTTAATTACCTTTTACACAGAGCTTCAAGTTGCTCTTCAAATGAATTATAAGTCTCAATATATCTTTTCTAGTAGGACTAAAATTATATCTGTTCCTAATATCCTGTCTCCTGAGACCAGTGAGTAGATTTTAAGAAAGAAAATATAACAGCATAATACAAGAGAGATAATTCCAGGTGGCATTGGTTGTGAGACTTCCCCAGCTGGGAAAACTGCACGTAGACCTTTGTACTCAATAGGCACTGAGACGTGTCAAGTGGCAAATTCAAAAAATTATCCAAATTCTTTTTCCAGCTCATTTTTCCCTCTGTAAAATAGCTTGCCACCATTACAAGCATGCAGGAATCAGATCTAAATGCCTGGAGGAGCACAGGAAGCATTTGTTGTTGGGGAAAAAAAAAAAGTCCATAGATAACTGCTAAATTGGAGTACAAGATCATTAGTATGCTCTAATAATTAAAACTAATCTTTTGACTTACTAGTAGAAATGTATTTTAAGATGGGACTGGAATTAAAATGAGGCAGCAATTATCTGTTTCAACTTAGAAAATACACTTCAGATGGGATTGTGGTCATGGAAAACTGTGAGGACAACTGACAAATCACTGGCTAAATGACATATTGAAGTTCGTGGGCTTTGCAAAATAAAGCGTGACTAGGAGGAAAATAGAAAAAGCACTGAATAAGTTGGTAACGTCGGTATTAATTTACTTTATTGTTATTGTTATTATAAATAGGCATAAATTATAATCCCAGATTCAAGTAGCCATGAATGAAGTTCCATCATTTGAAAATACTCAGCACAGTCCTCCTACCATTTATCCTTCCTTAGTATATGTTGGAAATAATCCCATGCCACCAGTGCAGCACCCATGGGAGTGTAGGGCTGTGAAAACTTGGGATTTTTTCTAGTTTTAACTTGGATAGCCTTTGGGCTCTTTAATTTTGCACATTGATTGTACCTCAGATCTAGACAGAAAACACTAATGCACTCATATTTGACCAATTGGATCAAATTATAGTGTAAACCCAGAAGGAATAATCTACTTTAAATTGACATTGATTTGGCAGAAATACATTTTCTTTTTTTTGGGGTTGCTTTAGCATTGCAGATGAAGAGAAGGATGTGCAAATAAAGAGATCTGTTTTGCCATCTGTAGTTTAAGTTCTTCCTGCCAATGCCACATGTAGCTTAAAGATGTTTATTAACTTTTGAAAGAATTTTGTAGGGACCTATTTACATATGAAAACTTCTTCTGAAAAGAAAAAGAAGAAAATCTATTAATTTTTAATTTGGCATGTTTCAAAATGCTAGGAAAAGCTATACTCCCTTTGTGTTTCAGAAGAAAGCCAGTACGTGTTATCTGGTTCCCCGCGCCAGCTTAGTGGAAACTCTCAAACTTTCTAATGCAAAGAAAGGTAATTTGTTAGAATTTGTGCATTCTGTTACTACTGGGAACTACATCCTTCCATTTTTAATGTCCTGGATACTCCTTGAAGAAGACCTATTCAGTGTTATGTACCTCTCAAAACCTGTCAAGGCTTGAGTCTGTACTTCTGAAAACAGCTTGCTGGAAATTTCCCAGCTAAACTCTTCTTGATACAGAGCTATTTTTGACTGATATTTTTTTTTTCCTGAAAATGCCTGCTTTCTGTGGAGAATTCTGGTGGTTACTTAAAGATTTCAGCTGAAATTTCTGTCAATCATGTACAGTTTTGTGGGCCAAAACTTGAAAATCTATGTGAGGAATATCTCAAACCAGCTGTAGTGGTGAGCACAGGGGAGGATTCCACATTTTTCATGAGGTGGGATGCTTCTTAGAAAGAAAATATATCCTTGTGCTGCTAGTCTTATACCTAGAAAGCCTGATGTAAGCAGAACTACTTGTGATCTTTTTGACACAAAATAAATTTGTCCTCTTTGTTGCTGTTTATTTTTAATGTTCAGATAGATTGGCCGTCAAAGTTAAGTAACATAAACACTTCTGTAACTTTGCCACCTCCAAACAGAAACTGTTTGTGTGTCATTTGAAGTAGAACTAGGGTCCGTTTGCAGTAATTGCATCTGGTATCCATCAGTGTGTTTCATTAGTAACACCATGGTGGGGAATGGCTGGGGTTATTGAGCTGCTTCTGTGTTTAATAGAACTGCTGATTGATGCCTTATTTTAGCTCTGTGGGTAAAACTTTGGGTCTTGTGGCTTCTGTAAAGATTTTTACGGATGAGTTAAGAATCATAGAAAAACTCACATATTGTTTTAAATAACCATGAGTTATTTTATAAACTTCTCAGCAGTGTAACAGTCCCTATGTAAAGAGGGACTTGTGTGTGATTTGTGAATGGACTAAGCATCTGTGAAACTCATTTAGGATACAACATAAAAAGACTTTATTAGAATGTGAGTCTTTACCTGAGGAAACATTATGAAACACTCCCCAGTTAATTCAGTTAAAGGTTTGTTTGCAACAATATGTGGCATTATATCCCCCTTAATGAAAGCATCTTTTCACATTATAGGAGGAAAGTGTAATCAGAAGCTGTGTTTAAAAGCTGTGTCACCACCTTATGTCTTCTCTTTTATGAAATTCATGAAACCTCTTCATTATCTGCTAGGACTCCACCAGAGGTTGAACATTAGAAAGACTAACATGTCCCTAATCTAAAAGTGGGACAGATTTTGCTCTGTAGCTTATTTTGAGTAATACCCTACTTTGCAACCCTCAGTGTAAAACTTAACCCGGGCTGGACCCACATTTCTTTTGTTGTGCTGGAAGCAATTCCCTTCACAGTAGCTGCTCTGTGCTTTATTTTACTTTTTTCCCCCAAACTGAATTTCCTTTCCCACGCCTTGTGTAGCAAGAGGAGCAGAGGAGGTGCTGTGTAAGAGCTGGAGCAGCGTGGTGCCCGCACGGAGCGAGAGCTCCTCTGGCCCTCACGCTGACCCAGAGCAGCGCTTCTGCAGGAGCACAAAAGCAGGGTCAGCACTCAGCTTCCCCGGGTATTCTCTTCCAGTCTCCAATGATTTGTAGCAAAGATGCTTTTTTGAGATAGAGGTGATGTGTTTCTGATGTCTTTGTGGCAAGTCTTTCAGAAGAAATAAAAAAAAAAAGCTGAAGAATAATTAGGTTTAATGATTTGTTGCTGGTATTTAAGATGCATTTTTAAATTATCTATGCTCAGGAGAATGCCCTAAAATACTTCAATGAATTCTAAGCTGTCAGTTCTTATCAGTGGAGTTTGTTTACTTCTAACTCTTTAATTTTTGCATTTCAGAGGAAAATGTAAAAAAAAACCTACAAAATGAGCTGCTAGAGTTATTTTCCCCAGTGATGATCTGATTTTTAGAATTCCTGATACCTGCCAGCCTGAGTGTATTTCCCTTTCCTACTCTCCTCTTGTCCAGACCCTCAGAGTGGTGCAGAGTTTTCACAGATCCTTTTTATTCCATCTCTAATTTGCGTGCTGACTCCGTGTTGAAGAGACCTTGGCGATTTACTGATACCAGAAAATGTTGGTAAAGCACCAGTGATGGTGCAATATTGCAAAGGATTGTCCAGCTATGCAGTGTTAACTCCTTCTGTCCAGTGGTTAAGAAGCTTCTCAAAATTAAAGGTCTTCCTCAAATTTTCCACTGAGCTCTTACAACACCCTGTCATCAAAAGATTCCCATGCAGTCAGGACTTTCTTGATCTCCAGGAAATAGCTGTAAATTCTTCCTTGTTTCTGTTTTCAGTTTGGAATTGTCCCTTTACAGCAGGACTTCGAGGCACTTTGGTTTTGGTCCAGACTTGAATTCCCATGATGAGAGGGAGGGAAGGGGCCATTTCAGTATTTTAGGCTTTTGAATCTAGTCTGATTATTCAGAGAAGTGGCTGATGGTGAGTGAGTCTGTCTGTGTCCACTATAAAGCCAATTCCATCCTATGAGCTTCTTTCTTCCCTGGCAAGGAAAGAGGAGGGGAAAAAAAAAAGAGAGAAACAGGCAAGGAATTTGGCTGGTATGCCACGAAGCATTCTCAAGCAAAAGTAATTAAGCTCATATATAACTCTCTTCAGACTTTAATGTTTCACGGAGTCATTTTTCATCTACTGAGTGGTACTGTCACAGCACCAGAGATTTAACTTTTACATATTTTCATTATGTAGTCTTGTGCAGCTCTTGCTGATAACAGTAATTTGAAGTGTCAGTGCAGCTGATGGAATCAGATGGGCCATGAAGCTGTTTGAAAGCTGTCACTAGGAGGTATAACATATTTTTTTTATTTTGCAGTTTCTTCATAAAAATTTAAAAGCAACGCAAGATAATGTGTATTCGTTCTTTCAGTAATACAAATTGTTCTGGAAGATACTTTTTTATTTGTATTATATAGCTGTAGGGGTGAATTAGTTACTTTCAGTAATGAAAAATCACAATCCACAAAGAATTTTGTGGTGTACTCTGGATTTAGGACTAGGTTTTTGAGGATTGTTCAACATAGCTGAGTCACAGAATTTTCCAAAAATCTGTCTTTAAGTGTCACAACGGGAGCTGCCAAGCATCGAACACTTTGAAAACCAGACCTTTTGTGGTTTTTCAGAAGTAAAAATTAGTGAGCTATATTAAATATCTGTTTTCCACCTGGTCTATTTCCTTTATCATGGATAAAGTCTCTGTGAGGGAAGACTGTAATCTTTTAATTAAATGAGATACTGCTGGTGCACTCCTCCATCACTCTCCCAATTATTTTGGAAACAGCAGGGGACTGTATTTTCTTGGGAGTCTGGTCCTCAGTATTCATTTCTTTTGATTCTATGCCATTGCTTTCATGGTCCACTCCTAAATGTACACAAGCTGGCAGTGGGCAAGAGAAATCCATATGTCATTTTAAGAAACATGACCTCAGAAGATAAAAGTTTCCATCTTCCGGTTCTCCCTTAGAAAAGGCTGTAGCTTTGCTTTTTGATATACATTTTGATCCTACTTAATTTTCCTATAATAATTAGGAGGGAATGACTTTTTAGTTTCTTAGAGAACGGTCAGAAAGGAAAGAACACTGCAAGGTCCTTCAGAGTCCCTGTGGAAACGAGTACAAAATCAGGTCTCACACTGGCCGTACAGACAGGAGAGGGCAGACTCCTCAGACTTTTGTGTTGTTTAATGTGGTGTTTTCAGTTTGCTCCGTGTCTCTGCTGAAGGGCTCTGCCTCTCCAGCACAACCAGCGTTGCACAGATGTCTTTTGGTTAAGAGGCAAATAACAGAAGTCCTTTCTTATTCCATATTTCCCTTTATTTGCTAACTCTCTCACCAACAGCCTTTAGATGAAGAATTGCCTGTCCACGAGCTAACATGCTGCTTCAGCTTGATTATGTACAGAAAATGGCAAGGGCAACACCTGGCATTTTAAATTGCTTTTCTGCACTCCCACTTCTAGATAGGTATTTTGCTATTCAAAAACAAAAACAAAAAAAATTTGTGAGAAGAAGTATAGCTGAGGTAAGAGGGTTCAGTAGATGGGATACCTCCTTTTGATGCAGCAGAACCAAATATAATTCTCTTTATTTTTTTTCTTGTGTTTCCTGGAAAACCTTCAGCAACTTCTAAAATCTTTATGACACATTATCTCAAAAATGTGATGGAAAATGTAGGTGCTAGCTAGGCATGGCTTCGACACCTTACCTCCTTTTACCTGTGGAGAGAAATTATTGGTGTGCAGTAATTGTGTGAGGGAAATCAGAGTCAGTTGTTGCCCTTTTAAAAGATAATGCACAGAGCATTTGCTGCTGCAGCTCAGCCAGGCCCTGTAAGGTTCAGGTGGATTTCAGTCCTTCTTTGATCCTGAGGGATGAGGATAAGGTAATGAGGACACATAAATATAAGGCTGCTTCTCCTTTCACAAGAGTCATGAAATAGAAATACATATTTAATTTATCTGTAAGTAGTTTCTTACCTGTTATCAAGAAAGGCCCACTGAGATGAAGATATTTAACGAGAATGACCATGGTAATGTTCTCAGTTCAAAAACAAATAGGCAAAACCCATAGGGGAGAAATATTTCCGAATTTCTGAGAGTATTAGAAACACTGCAGAGGAAAAAATAATGAAAATGACTTGACAGAGGACTGCTAACTACAACAGACTTAAATAACAAATGGACATATAATAATAAAAAAAAAATCAATACTCAGAAACACGTAAAATAGAGATGGAGAAAATATATTGGGCCATATCCTGCATCTCCTGCTAGAGTAAAGTTGTTCACTGCAGTATATCTTTAGTCTACTGTAGCCTTAAATTGTTCCTCTGCTTCCTTTGAGAGTGTCTGCCACAGACTTAAGATCTTGCTGTCAAGGGATGTTTCCAGACATTTAACCTAAATTATGCTCATTTTCCAACCATTAGTGCTGAAGTTCCCTCCTTGGTGTTTGTAGCTCTCAGAAGGGCCTTGCCATCACAGTCTCCTCAACACTGTTTGCCCCTTACAGAAACAAAAGGGAAATCTCTGGAAACTGATGGAGAATGAGAGGGCAGGGGGGTGGCCAGTCCATCCTGATTGCTCAAAGAGCAGTGTGCACACATCTACACTCGCACCCTTCCCTGTTCCATGGTTAGTACAGCACCTTTCCAGCAGGGTGAATAAGCTGGAGGGCTGTGTGCGACCAAACTGCTCCCCAAAAAAAGTACTAAAGGTATCCCTGCCTGACACTGTGTACACTTACCCAAACTGGGGTGTGCAGAACCAGAGTGTGACAAGGTAAACAAAGGCATGGCTGTTGCTGTCCGAGTTTTTCAGGATGCTCTGAGATGGGTATCTCTAAGAAATTCTGTGACTCTTAATTTTGTGTAAGAATACATGATACATTTTGGTTAACACCTTCTTGTGTGAGAAATAACTGGCAAAACAGAGGTATGGAGAGGCCAAACCTTTGTGAGCTGTGGGTTCATGTTGGAAGAAATATATTGCACTACTCCATCCCTCACACTGGTACTCTCCAGACATTCTGTGGGCCTTCAAACTAAATGACTTTAAAATTCCATCTGTAATCACTTTCCAGGACCTGTCTCACTTATCCATTATCACGCTGTTACTCCAACGCAGGCCAGTGACAATATATTGGAGCTTGTTTAATTTCACTGCACCTCAACAGGGTATTTCCTTGTATTCAGTCAGACAAATTGTCAAAAGCATTCCAGGGGACAGGTAACAGCACACTTACAAAGTGCCACATGTTTCCCTTGCCTTGCAACCTCCCCTTTAAGAGGCCCTTTTTCCCTCCCAGATTCCCTCACTGACTTTAAATACCTTCAGCTCCATCCCATCACACCAATTTCCTGTGCCTTAGAGTCTTGCTGCCAGATGAGGACGCTGGACAGTGGGATTGGAACCTTCCCCCTCCCTGACTCGGGGAACCGATCGACGGGGCGACACGTTCCTAAGCAAGAGTCAGCCTTGGAAACGGGAGTCTCTGCAGCATCTGAGCAAGTTCTTCTTTCAGCTCCTTCAGTAAAAGCCAAAACTCTCGAGCGAGAAGTGCCTTCAACAGCGAAGAGCCAGGAGTCTGTGGAAAGCGTGATTAGTCACTCAACATCTGATCCGGCCATGACTGCCAAAGGTATACGACCTTTTCAAAGTCGCCTTCCCAAACCAGCTTCCTCAGGTAAAATGTCAATTACACTGGAAATCACATTATTTCTGCCTTGGCCTCTGTTTTGATTAGCAGAAATTCTGTAATAATGGCAATTGATAACAGAAATGTTAAATGCGGAGCAGAAGACACTCTTTTTATGAATGCATGAGGTTAACAAGTTTGTGACCTGAGCCATGTGGAAATTTTGTTATACATAATGCTTATCTGAGAAAGAAAAATGAGTTTAGTACTTAAAGCTTTTTCTCAAGAAAAAGTACTTGAAGAAAAAAAACATATGCCAGCCTTGGAAGTTGACTTGAAAAAGAATGGAGATGTTCAGCAATATTCAGGATCAGACTGTACAAAGTACAAAGCACAGCCATGTTGTGACATAGAAAAGATATATGCATAAAGACTTGCTTTTGATACTGGGTTTGAACTAAAGACTCATTTGGCCTCAATGCATAAATTTTGTCCCACTGAATATACGGCCTCGACCTCAAACAAGGCTCTCATTACTTTACTACATCATACAAACACATTTCTATATAGGAATATAAAATGCCTGACTTTTGGTTATGAGCTATGTGTGTGTTTAAGCTATAAAACAGGAGCTGACAAAGGTATAAAAGGACTGGCAATCCATCAAAGCTCCAGCAAATAACTTCGTATTAGTAAATAGTTCCATTGAAGTCTGTGCATTTTTTATAAACAAACATTGACTACTTATATAAGTTTTTGAAGACTTTTGAGTTAATATATATGTTAGTAGCATTAAAAATCACGTGGCATTAACAATAGGGAAATGTTTATAATCAGCATGACAAATACAACAGAAAGCACAGTAAAAGTGACTAGTTTAATGGAGAAGGGTATTATTTTATCTTGACCAAATGCAATGTCACTTATTTATTGGGGTTATGGTGATTAGCACTTTGTCAGCCCAGTTATTGATGCTATAAAAATTGTGCTTAACTTGCATAAATCTGTATCACTCTATCTATAAGAGAGATTCTGTGTAATTAGCATGTAAGGTTAAATATCAAGTCTGAGCTTAGTTTAAGGCCATCAAATATATGTTCTGCTAATGAGCTGACATATATTGAGCCTAGGAGGAAAGAAGCCTCTCCGTTATGTTCATAGGATGCATAACAGAAGGTTTCTAATTAAACATCTTAGAACTTAGTTGATTTAGCAATATTCCCAGTGCAGTGTTGTAATGGTATAATAGACTGCAAACACACACTGTATGCTTTATTGCAGACTCCCTTGCTTGTTTCAAATCAAAGCTAAATAAAATGATATTTTAATACTTAGTATTTTTTAAGTGAATGTACTGTTAATTAATGATACAGCTAAGAAGGATTCAGAAGAGAAATCTTAGTTATAGATTATGTGCTACATGCTTGAATGGCCACATGTGTGACCTCAATTCAGCAGTGTGTTATAGAGTAGAGCCCATGATTAAACACTGTCATTATAACAAATTGAACAGAAACTGCAAGCATTGAATTGCTTCATAAGAAGTCAGTAGCAGTAAGATTGTTCTGATCTTAATGCTAATATTCACTGCACCAACCTTGTAAGGTTTGTATCTTAATTAAATTGTCATGAGGAGATGTTACAAAAAAGTAGTATACATCAGATGATGGGGTCAGCTCATTCTTTACTAGACTATATTCATTCAGTTCTTCTCTCCCTCACTTTCTCATCCAAATTACAATTATCACTTTATTTCATATACACCATATATCTTCTTTGATGTTCTGATTTTGCATAGTACAAATATAGCAAATAAAAAAGCTGGCTTACTGCTGGAAAGGTACTTCCAATTATATTTATGTTAAAAGATTGTTCTCTGAGAACATAAAATGGTAGAGCAGATCCTACAATGCCTAGAAGTAGTTATTGAATGTTGTTTCTTTGTTGAAAGAGTATATATTTTATAACTAATGAAGGGATTTAAATTCATGCCTTCCTCTTCTCTTGTTAACTGGAAAAGGATTTGGATGAAATTCTGCCACTTTAGTTAGAGCTATTCCAGTAAGTTAGTGAGTTGTTCCTTTGAGTAGTAAAATATTATTTGACATAATGAAAGTATCACAATTTGCCCAGTTTTTACTGAACTATAATTGACACACTATCATGAAGATGCTGATGAGACTTAGAATTTAAATAATGTATCCCTTAATTCAGGAACAATTAACCTTGCAAAGCAAAGTGGTGAAGAAGCAAGTTCTGTGACCTCTGCCTCATTCGAACACACCGAAGAGACTGTAGAAAATAGAAAAGTTCTTCCAGAGTGGACCCCCAAGAAAACTACTAAAACAAAGGTATAAGCTAAGAACTGGCATCTCTCAAATGAGATGGGTATTGTGGCCATTGCAGAGGTATGAGAAATGGCCAGTGGTTTTAATATGGTACAAAGAGTAACTAGCAATCTAACAGCTACATTTACTTCCTTACCCTTCATTTGCTATCTCATTATTTATCAGTAATAATAATACAGCACCTAAAGGTTCTTTGTCCTCCTAGTTATAAACGTATTTTAACTAAGATCCTCACAGGCACTTTTAGAAAAGGAAATGGAGGCCTTTTACCCCATTCTTTTCTTCTGGAATGTTGATCTTGTTTGTTGCTTTTCATGGCATTCAGATTGGTTTTTACCCAGGCCTAGGTTTCCTTGTCTGTATGGCTGCATAGTGAGAGCTTGAGAGATGTGCTCTGGAAGTATTGTGAATGGGAAAATACTCTTCTAACATGTTTCTGTGGGGTTTTGGGACTACAGCTGGCTCGCAGCCTCTAATGCTGGGCACACCTGGCTGCACGCAGGTATCCTCAGCTCTGCTTCCCTCTCCACAAGTGTGTGACTCCTAACAAGGGGATGTCCTTCTGCATCAGTTAAAAACTGCAGCATGGATGGCAAGATGGGGAAATTAATATCCCTTTTAGAGAAACAGAATTAAAACCTTTTTTGAGCCAGTGATGGGCAGTTGGGGTAGGGGTAGTAGGTGGTATTTGTACCTGCCATTACCTGAGCAGTATGAGGCTTAGCTTCCCCCTGCTTGGCTTGTGGGGTTTATTGTACTGAGCTGCTGCTCCTGAATGGTTTGAGCCTTCAGGCCTTCCACGGTTAGAAGCTGTCCAGAGCTGTCAGTGTTCCTCTTTATTCCCAGAAGAAAATCAATAATAATGCTTCCTGGAAAGAACTGGCAAAGGAGTCAGCTGAGAACTCAGGGCTCTCCAGTGTTGTAATATAGGACATGGGACATGAATTTAAGAAACAATTAGGATTTACTGGTGTAGAAATGGTCATTTGTCTACTGGCCACCCTAACTGTCTCTAGAGTTGCTTGCAGCAAACCATTTGTGGTGTGATAATTTTGCATGTTACAGATAGACTGTATAAACATACTTGAGAACTTCTAAAATTGAACTTGGTGGGTAAAATTATCTGAAAATGTTGGTAGAATCAAAACCCATGTTAAAGTGGGGGGGGAAAACAACCAAAAAAAAAGTTAAATTCTGTTTCTGCCAGACTGTCTCAGAGGACTTAGCAGGACAAGAATGTGTTATTTCCTCCCTGTCAGACTGATGATTACTTACTTGAAGGAGTTAGACTGGTAATGCAGACTTATCCAGTTGAACTACCCATTTATACTGCATGATGAATATAAAATGTGCTACTCCTAATTCCTTCAGCATTATTTTGATATATTTGCATTATCTGACTTACTGCCATGCCCCTCTTTGTGCAGGACACAGCTCTGAGGGTGTGCACGTACTCAGCCAGCAGCACTGACAGTGAGCCTGAGCCAGAGTACGAAACCAGTTATTTCAGAACTGCAGAGGAGACTCTTGTGGAGTTCACAAAGAACAACAGACAAGGTAATTGAAAATTTGTACATAAAGATGTATGTCCCTCATCCCCACACTGACTCAGCAGCAGATGGTGTCCTTCATTGAACTTTCTGCCTAGTTTTCACTTTCTAACCCCAAATCTTTCTTCAGTCTAATTTTCCATTAGCTTTTTATTACCTTTTGCTTTTTATTATGTGTATATGCTTTTTCCCCTCTTCCACAGTTTTTGCTAATAGGGGCTTAGCTGTTAGATTCTTATGCATAAATCTCTGCAGTATAAATGAAAATAATTACATTATTACAAAATTGAAAGGTGACTATAAATATGGCTTTCTTTTTTTTTTCTTTTTAATTATACAGCCAGATTAAATAATGCAGTGATCAAGGCCACAGTTTCCCAGCCTCTGTATCAAGGTGATGTTGGTTATGGTGCCACAGTGAATTGTCTCTCATTTTCCTCTCTGTATATATTGCAGCTTTCAAGCACCAAAGCTTTTAGTGAGAATTTATGGCAATTTGGAATTTACTGAATTCCAGTAGATAAAAATACATTAAGTGATGTTCTTGAGATAATAGTTTTCTGTGTGTTTAATAACCCGGGAAATTGCTGGCTTCTCTTGTCCACCAGCCTGCTGTGCTTCGAGCCAGATGTGTGCAGATGTGTGCCCTGGGGGCGGCGAGGGGAGGGCAGCTCTGTCCTTGTCCTTGCAGCCCGGGGATCCCCTGCAGCTGGAAAATTCTGGGGAGCACAAAGGGCACTGCAAGGGCTCGGCAGCACCCTGGGAGCTGATCCCCTGGGCAGCCCCGAGCCTGAGCTGGCAGGGATCAGCACCTGCAGCACCATCACCACAGTGACCATGGCATGGAGAACACCAGGGGTGCCTGGGTGCTGTGCTCCTCAGTGTCTCAAGCATTGGGCATTTCAGAGCTAATCCACTGCTTGTGATTCCGTGGGAGCCAGCAGAATAGGAAGCTAGGGCCATTTATTTACATTACTGCTGCAGCTTTGTGGGTTTAATCTGTGGAAAATATTGCAAGTCATTTTAGTCAGCCCATAAACACTTTTTACAGGTTTTGCTTTTTACAAACCATATTTCAATGCAATAAATGCGTTTTTTTAAAGAGGTAAACAAGCTTTTTTTTCTTTCCTGTATTGATCACTATTTGCAAAAAAAAAAAGGATTTTTATCATGTGTTACCAGTTGCTTTAAATGGCAGCAGATTCCAAGTTCAATGATATCTAATCATGACTTGAGGTGACCATTTTACATAGGGATTTATTAATTTTGTGTATATGCCTCGCTTTTGAACCAGTAAGAGAATAAAATACATAATTGTGATTGAGACAAATAGAAGATTATGACACAAAAAAAGTATTTCTGCTGCGGTCATTCCTCATAGTCAGGATTTCTGTTCTGTGCTCTCTAAATGCAGTTCTCACATCATATTAACAACCATACTTTATCCCATTCTGTGTTCAAAGGTCTCGCTGTCTTTATGCACACAAGTGATGTAACCTCAGAACATCCACATGAGCCTGGGGCTGGGGCTCCAGCAAACCAGTCCGCAGAGAATATTTTTATACGAATAGATAATTACATTTATTAGCCAAGTCTCCAAACTCACTGGTTACACAATTATAATGTTGGAGTGATTTTAATTTTCCATTTATGAGCAGGGAACAGAAAGACTGAGTGCCCAGTGCAAAGGCTATTAAAAGTCAGTGATAAGACCTTTGTTGATTTAATGGGCTTAGCATGAGATTCCCAGTGCATTGCCCAATGTTATGGAGAAGGTCAGTAGAGTAACAGGGAATACACCAAATATTCCAGAGCATTGGGCACCAGCCATGAAGGTGTTTTGATTTCAAGCTCATAAATTGGGTTCTACCCTGATGTGATTCTGCTGGGGACATTGGAGGCAGACACTCTCTTAAGGCTGTAGGTTATAAGGCAGACTTCAAGTTTGTGTAACAAGTGTGAGGAAAGGAGCTTGATGGTCACATAAATATCTGTCTCCTGTGTGCTTTCATGGAGCTGCAGAAAATTCCTTTTTATTTTGTTCTTCTGAATGAGTTTTCAGCCTTGGACTTCAGAAACTGGGGCTTTATTCCTAATGTTGTTGTGTACAGCAGGATCTAAAACAAGCACCACTTTCTTACCTTACTTGTGTATTTTTCATGCTGTTACATTCATTAACTAAAAATGCAGTGAAAAGGAAAGAACTATCAAACTGAAAGATATGCTAAAGGAACTTAGCACATCTGCCATGTAGGTCTGTTAAAAGAGAAGAACAAAACCTTACTGCAGATAATTAAGTAGGAAGATCCCCCAAATTAACCATCTTGTCTATAATTTGAAAAGAAAGGAAATTAATTCTGTCTGTCTCATACCATCTCCTCCACCTTGTATGTTAAGTATGAACAGTCCCCTGTATATGCATTGGAGATTTAGAAACAAGTATTTTTAATGTTTCTATTGCACTGAAGTTCCGATACCTTAAAAAACACTTGAAATACATTTAGAAATTGTAAAATTACATTAAAATCTATGTGGACTGCTGTAATGTTATTATTTATTACGTCTCTTGCAGCTGTGCAGGAAAAACAAAGTCAGAGAAGGTCGTTTTTGGGGAACCCAATGTCGATTTTGGATTTATACCAACACAGTCTCTATGGTCATTTTGGAGAGGATGGACCTGAACAATTAACACATTACAGTTTAATTGAGCAGCTGAGTGGAGCTTCCAGTAAAGACAGCAAGGGCAAGGAGACCCCAAGTGTGAGTTACTGTAATGTTAATACTGCTTCTCATTTTGATCATTATTATTTTTACTTGCCTTTTGTTTTTTTCTTCAGTGTGTTGATTGATTACGAAAACCAGGCAGACTTGAAAAAAACAACAGGATCTGCAGAAGAATAAAGATCTGAATATTTTTAGAACAGAATGTTATGTTTGAATGCTCACCTGTCATAGAATCAGACTTCCAAAATTGACAAGTGGAGACAGGCTTGTGCTTGTGCTCCACCATTAGTGAGGAGTTGAAATTTAAAGCTAGCAAGTAAACACAGAATTTATCTTTTAAGGCTGCTCCTTCACATCTAATTAGATAGTTTATATGGAACAACATGTATTAAATGACTTAAAACTCTGAAGAAGTATCCTGAAAATTCAAATGAAATTATGCTATGGAAATCATATATCTTCTGGTCTCTTTTGAAATCTTAGTGTTAGCTCTGGAATTCCAGATTTGGTGGTTTTAAACATTATTTTCATGAAGATCTGTCCTGATCTGATGGGTTGGCCTTGATGCTAAACTGAAACAAATTTGTTTTCCCCTCTTACTTCATGTGAATCCACTTCCTTTTCTGTCTCTAAGAGTATTGAACCTGACATCACACAGTCTCAGCAACCCTGAAAAGGAACTTTTCAACCTGTTGTTTTCCTCCTCTGTTCTCATGCCTTCTCCTCTCATCATCTCACTTCTTTCCCTCTCTCCTTTGATCTAACAAGCCAAATTGTTTGAAAGTAGAGACACCCAGTCATGATCCAGTCCAATCATTTTGCCTCCGTGTTCAGTCTGTTTCCCCAGCTCTTCTTTTTAGACACAAGCTCTTTTGTTTCTGTGTGTAGCACTCAGCACATTTTTGGCAGTGTTACACTATAAACAAAGGTGGTAGCAGAAAAAAAGGAATGAGCTGCTGGTTTGTAACTTACTGGTGTAGAGCATCAATGAAAAAGAATTTTTATCTCTTCCCACACCCCAGTTTTCAGTTTCAGGAAATGACTGTGCCTTGTAACTTCAGAGGTGATTAACTCTAACCAAAGTTAGAGCCTTGGAGCTTTCTGGAAAAGAGGAATCTGGGCCAAATATGTAGAAAGAATATGAAGAACAAGAAGGCCCTGTTTATTCCAACTCTGCTGGCATCAAAGTCCTGCTTAACTGAATCTTAAATTGACCACAAACTTCAAAACAAAAGTCCTGAAATGTATGTGCCTCATTTCCCAATCAACCCAATTTCATTAGTACCCAGAATATGATTCAATTTTAATATAAGTGGGTCATATTAGAAAGAAAAATTTTAAATTATCTGGCTTCATAGTTGGGAAGAAAAAAAAAGGAAAAAAGGCAGCAGAAGGGTGTTAAAAAGGGTACGTGCAGGAAAATAATTTGAGCATCCACTTAATTCCTCATCTTGAACATCCAGAAATTCATAGCTTAATTATGTGTAGGAGATGAATTATATATGTGTGTATGTATATCTATATATATATATGTATATATATATATGAAAAAAAATCTTAAAAATGAGTTCTGCCTTCTGAAGGCCAAGGTCTTTTGCTATTAACAGAGCAATTAGATTTGGTTCCAGTGTGAAAAAGTGACTCAGAGTTTCATCTACTTTTAATTAATTCTTTTAATGTATTCCTTATATGTGACATCTCTGCAATGCACCCTATCAGCCTCAAAATCTAAACAAAGCCCATTGAACTGGCCTTAGGATCCTGTAAAACTCCATCACTAAACTAAAAGGCACCAGGTGTTCCTCAGCCAGCACCAGCATTTTTCATGCCTTATGTTGGGGAGCTCTCGAGCTTTTTAAGGATCTGAAATAGTTTTCCAAACAGCACTGCCTCTCCCTGAACAGCGAAAGCTCAATAAAGCACTAGAGATTTGCCTATTAGTATTAAACTTTTCAGAATGACAAATGAGAGGAAGTAACCATGAAAAGCAGGTTGCCCTGAACTCCTTGTTTGAACCAGCACAGCAAATTTTTCTGAGCTGTAGTTGTCCAACCCAAGAAAATCCACAGTCTGTTTAAATTAGAGCTGTGTGATCTGCAACGTTACCCACAAAAAGAGGGGACACCAGAAGCAGAGGCATTTATGGCCAACGAATCTTAAAAAAAAAAAAAAAGATAAATTTTGAAGGGGGATTAGTGCAGCTTTCATGCAGATTATTTGGCATTTTGGAAAAGGAAATTGTACAGGCTTTGAATTGAATTCCCAAGTGGTGTTTGTCAAGCATTTAGAAAAACCCAACCAAAGATGTGTGTCAAAAAAGCGTCATGATGGGCAAAATGAGTTTACAGTGCTTGTCTGAAGAGCAAGTGTGCTGTGACAGTCTGTGAGCCCAATTAAATCGGGCTGTGCAGCTCCAGGACGGCAGAGGTTCAGGCTGGGGGCTCTAATGAGACAGTCAGGAAGCTCTCTTAGCCCAGAACTGTCGTTTGATTTGTCTCCTTCCCAACCAACGCCTTCACCAGCATTACCTCCAAAGTTTATACACAGCAAGTTTCACCAGCAAAAAAAGTGCTGTAGAGGAGCTTCAGAGGAGAAACAACTGATGGGCCATTACTGTGATAAAGGGACACTGCAGGGACAGTTTGAGGAATCAAAAAGGGCTTTTAGACACTGAAAGGAAAAATACTTATTGTTACAGCTTTAAACAGCAACCTGGTTAAATTCTCTTAGCACTAAGACCAATTTTACCTTATTTTTATTTTGACTTGAAGAACATATTCTGAAATTATGTCATCCTTTGGCACACTGCAGAGTTTTGGACAAGAAAAGCAAATCGCAGTTTCAAGAAAAGGAATAAAATGCATTAAATCATTAGAAAGATCTTTCACTTAAATTAACAGCCATGCTGTATTTTCCTCATGTAGGATTTTCAAAACAAGAAATATTCATTTTTACGTGTATCAAATGAATTATTTTTATTGGAACAGTAACTTCTCTGACCTAATAAAATACATGCAGCACCTGATCCCAAGTCCAGTGCAGCCAGCCCATGGGAGACACCTTGTCAGTGAAACTTCACTGAGCCCTGCATTAGACAGCTGTTCCTGTTCCTTGCAGCAGACACTGGGAGTGCCCTGAGCTCTTTGCCAATGTCCTGATGGTTGCCACGTTTATGCAATGAAAAAATTATTTCACATTTCATCAGTTAATTTACTGTTAAGATTAAGCTCGAGTGAGTTTTTCTTACAAGAATTCAGAAGACAAGATGAATTCCCCTTTCCCAGGCCCATTGTTTATTAACATATTTTATAATCCAACAGGAAACATTTGGAGAAGTAACTGAGTTGGTCAAAGATTTTATTACTGAATCATCCTTATGGTCCTAAAGAATTATGAAAAATATGTTTAATTCTCTGTCATTAACCAACCATCACATATTCTACTCTGTCATACAGCCCTTCTTGCTCTCTTGTCCCTGTTACAATTTGAGTCACCATCAAGGCTTGCCTGTGTTTCAAAGCATGACTTGAGCACTGTAAAGAAAAGATCCCTTATGGAAGGGGTTGGTACCCATCGGAAGCTTCTGCTTCCTCTTGTTTTCCCCCAGTTTTGATGAGATACGTCAGAAATCTGACGTTTCACAGTTACCCTGTTAAATGCATGGGCACTTGAAGAGGGGGACTCATTTAACAAAAGTCTTCTCTGTGCAATGTGAGGTCACGGCCGTACCCACCCCGGCAGAGTTCGTATGTGTGTGCAGATGATTCATGAATGAGAACAAATCCCCGTGTCTGGAAATTCAAGTAGACATTAGAGATTGCAGGCAAATACAGGCCAAGGAAAAATTAGAGTTGTTGCTGCCGTTTAGGCTGCACTTACAAATAGGACTGACCTGGCGGCATTCCCAGATAAACTCAAGGATTTTACAGCTGAGTAAGCTGATTGGGAGTTAATGCTGTATGATTGACTTGTTGTGCTCACAAGCCTCCTGTTAGCAGAGGAGAATACCCACAAAAGGACTCGAAACAAGACTAAGTCTGGTAATTGCACAATGCCTGCCATCCTCAAGGATCTCCGAGCATTAAGCTGATTCTAGAGAGGGTGTTCCAGCCTGGCTGAATTACAGCATCACTTAGAGCAGCCCAGACACCTCTGCAGGCTACACAAAACAAGAGTGAGGGGAAAATAAAGAAAGGTCTGAGCTGCTTCTTCTTGGGTCTCATCTCCTACAGAGGTCAGTAAGACTTGAGCTGGGGTATGAAGTGGCAGCACTGGGGATTTTGCACTGTTCACCTCTTTAGGCAGATCTTGGAGAATGTGCCAGAAAAGTTTGTGTGCCTGATTTGAGTTCTCTGAGACCCTTTCTGAAGGTGCCTTGTTCTGTCTGAGAGAGAGAAGCTCTTTGGCTCTTATATTAAGTCTCTCTTTAAAAATATTCTCTGTATTTAGGTATCTCAAGTATTTCTGGGGAGACCACGTGCACTCTGCTTTCACAGAGAATTAATTTTTTTCACATTATCAGATGTGCTTAGGGAGGGATTCTGCCTATCACATGTGGAAAAGCCTAAGATAATGATTTCAATCCAATTAGCACTTGGGAAGAGCTGTATCCTAAGACTTAAAAGTGGAAAGGAGGTATTGCCCTGTGGAACTACTTTCTTCTTTCCCCTGACCAGCAGCTGCCTTATCTTTAATACCAAACTTTCAACCCAAAGTTAAAAATAGGAATATTGCCCCAAACTTTCCTCTGTGGGGAGCTAATAAGAATCAACTATTGTAGCTACCATCTGTATTTGGGAGAGTGAACCCACATCTCAGTGCACACTCCAATGAGCACTAAATAATTACTTTCCTTTTACTTTCATAATAACATGAGTACCTGCAGCTGGGGCAGGACTGGGTGATATTTGGCCAGTTGCTGGGCCAGCAGGATCTGTTTTGCTGTCTGTAGATTGGGGACAGCAACACCTATGCCATGTTACAACCAGAAGAAAACAACAAATGCTCCTGATGACCTCGGTCTTAGCTTCTTTTGGACAGTGTGTGTGTTGCTGCAAATATAGAGTTTGAAGCAGCTCTCACAAGTTATTGTACTAGAAAGTAATGGGAGGTGGAAGAGGTCCCTTGTCAATAAGAGAAAGCATCCAGTGGGCTGGATCAAATGCAGAAATTAGGTGATAGTAGGTTTCAGTGCACTAATTGTGTAATTCAGTTTACTGTGTATCAAGCACAGAAACCTCACCTCCTCTTTGCTCTTTTTCTTGCCAGGCTTGAGAGGAAGATGATGAGATAGGGAGGGAATCAGCTTTGTTTGCTTTCCTAGCCCTGATGAACCTAGGATAATAAGGAAGAAACTGCTGTTGTACAGTCTGTAGGTGGGGAATAACTCTGCAGTTTTATTCACCCATCTTTGGTGTTTTAAGATCGTTGCTTTTCTTTCAAGTAAGGAACAAATATAACAAATCATTGCATATTTTTAGGGAGGTGATCTAGTAAAGTAAACATTTGGTGATATTAACACTCAGCACCACCATGAGATCCCTGAGCGTGGCCTCGTGGGGACCTTTGAGCTACACATTCCCATTTGTCAAAATTGCCTCAGTAGGATTTCCCCCTGACAGGCTTGGGGCTGCCAGATTCCTTTCTGTGTAATCAAAGGGGTTTGATTCTCAGATGAGTGATGCAATACTTGTGCCATCAAAGCAGGGACTGTCTGAGTAATTGCCCAAGCTGATGTAAGACCCACTGTCAGGGGAATTATATAAGAGCATTTGACAATGTAAGTGACAAAAACCACAGGACCATGGTCTGATAACAAAACAGATTTGACCATGCCACCCATGGGAATAATGCAGAATTAAACATATCTTGTCTAGCCTAAAGTCTGATTCAGCTCATGTGGGGAAATGTGAAGTTAGAAATAGGCTAAGACATCTGCAGACATCAACAAATCACTCGTATGTGCATGTTTTTTTCCCCTCCATAGGGCAAGTTCACATTCTAAGATCTGCTTCCAAGCCTTATATTCCCAATGAGATCTTTATTGTTTCTAATACCTTACCATCAAAGTTGCCCCCGAAAAGTAAAGTGAAGAGACAGCAAAAGAAGCAATTTGAAGCCTAGCTAGGCAGTCTTCTGGGACCAAAGTCTCACTTGACGCACATCACTTAAGAGAAATGTTGTGTGGTGTGGAGAACATCCTCACAGCCAGCCTGAGGAGCTGGCTTGGCAACAGTAAACAGCTGCAGTTGTATGGAGACTCATTTCTCTCCCTGTGCCTTCCAGGTGAAACTGCTGAGGTTTCCTATGCTGCTGAGAGTTTCAGTAAAAAATTATGCAGTGGAGAGTGGCTCAGCAAGGACGGTGATAGCATTCTCCATAACTTTCTTGACTTTTTAAAAGGCAAAACAACATTTGGAACGCAGTGTCCACCAGAGAAAATAACTTTTTAAATTGTATGCAAGGGACATTTTTAGGGAAAACATAACCCTAAATAAAACCTGGAAGCTGTTATCTCTTGAAGCAGTTCTGCTTCTAGCATTAATGGCCTCAGTAGTTTCAGTGCTGTGCCACCAAACCCCATTCTGACTAGCCCTCCAGCTGGTAGAAAGGCTATTTTCTGTTTGGTTAGTGTATTTATGGGGATGGGTAGGTGGCGACATTTTAACTCAAATATCTTTTAGCACGTAGTTTTAAGAGGATTTGGGTACCAGTGAGGGACAGAAAGTCTCTGGCATAGTAGAGCAGGCTGCGTGGCATTTAAAACACATGGTGTGCAAGGCTAGCAGGAGAAGGGTTTGGATGTGAGTCTGAGGGAAGACGTGGAGGGAGCGGAAAGCAGGAAAGCCGAGGGCCTCAGGCATGGCTGGGCCTGTAGGTGCAGCTCCAGTGCCTCTGGCCCAGTGTCACCGAGTGCTAAACACCCCGGTCACTCCCAGCACGGAGTGAGCTGTGCCTGTGAGGCCTGTCAAGTGCCACACGCAGATATCTGGGCTTGTCTGATATAAAGCAGCACACCAAGATGTCCTGGAGCGTTGTGCTTGCTGAACCCCTTTGGCACTGTAAGGAGGGGAGAACTCTGCCCTTTCTGAGTGGAAAAACTTGATCACTGGAGCAGAAACCTCACATCCCACCGTCTCAGCGTGTAATTTCAAATTACGGAGAGAAGCTTGTCTTTTCAGCGTGTGGGAGCTGCATAACTACGTTTCACACTGGCCCAGATGTCACAAAAGGCCCTGCAGTTCATTCACCGGGGCCCCTGAGGATCGGCCCAAAACTGCTCGTGTGCGAGTGCTCGGAGCAGCACAGAGCAGCACAGAGCAGCACAGAGCAGCACAGAGCTGTGCAGAGCAGCACAGAGCTGTGCAGAGCTGTGCACTGCTCATTTACTGGGAGCCTGCCCTGGCACAGCCGTAGCACAGCCCTGATGGCCTGGGTGCCCCGGGTCATTTCTCAGCAGGGCTGAGGGGCTGCAGTAAGAAAGGTTTGGGTAAGACCCCGACGCATTTGGTCCCTGCCCACCTCCCTTGCTCGCTGCAGACACATCCCCAGCACTCCAATGTCTATTTGCCTTTATAACTGGGGATTACATACGGATTTAGTAGGCACAGGGGCTCTTAGATGCAAGTAGGAAGATCCTTTAGTCTAATAAGAATCAAAAGTACATACAGAATAAAAGTATAACTTGCTGGTTATTTCCCCGAGTGGAAAATGTTCTGGGCTGTTTTTCAGGGGTTTGACAGATGGAGCTGATGTGATTTGCAGCACGGCCCAAAGTGCACTCATGTTTCTGCCATTTGTAACCAGGCACTCTCCAGTCCCCCATCTTTGGAAATAAAGCTGCAGGTTTCATTTCTCTCACTGTCAAATTGGAAAATTATAATAATACTGTGGGCCAAAATAGAATTCAGGGCACATTAACAGCAAAAAATGATAAATATTAGTAAGCAAGTGAGATAGTGTAATTGTTGTAATGGTAGAAATGATATTAGTAATAAAACAAAAAGCTAAAAAATAGATTGGATCCAATAAACATTGGATTGACTCAATCAAGATACGAGCAGTAGGGCACAGAGGTGTATTCAGTGAGCTGTTTGTTTTCTGAAGCTGGAAAATATTTTGACTCCAAGAGGAGCGTGTGATTAGCAGAGTTAAATGAGATGAATAACGCTCTAATATTTTTGTGAATTGTTTTTCCAGCTGAAACTTGCCTTCCTCAGCTATAACAGCGATATGTTTTGCATAAAGCACTCGAACATCATGCAGAGAAGGGTGGGAAATGACTGATTTTTTAGTATGAGAGTTGTGCACCAAGGAGAATGCATGAGGAGTAAGTTACACAGCTGATGGTAGCAGGAATTGGGGCAATATACTGAGAATATGTTAGCAAATTATTTCTGTTTTTAAGAGGACGCTTTTTCTTTCCATATGCACACGACATTAATATCCTAATCAACATGGTTGTTGAAAAGAAGGCACATTTTATGTCAAATATTGACAAAAAACATATTGAAATAATTTGTTGGTGTTTATAGTTTGTTCCACTAGCTTTTTCCTTTCCCAAAAGTTATTTTCCTTTTATTGAAATGAGAAGTTATGCTAGAGTTTGTGCAGTATGACACACACATTCTCTAAAACCTTAAGAAAAATATTGGTAAATATTTTTGCAAATTAAAACATTCTACTTTATAGCAAGTCCCAAAGTGTAATGTTTTATCTCTTACTATATTTTTAGGCCTCAGTACATGAATTTCAGGCTTTTGCAGCACTCATATTAATTTAATGAAAAGGAATGTTTGTATTTGATGGGGGAAACAAACATGGGATTTAGCAGATTTAGCAGCAATAAGTGACACAGGGAACCTTGGGAAGTTCTTAGGATGTAGTTACATAATTTGAATGTCTAATTATCTTTCACAAAGGCTGAGAAGAGTGACATAAGTTTTCATAGCACATGTCAGAGTCCTCCCAGCCTGAGCTGCTCATCAATCCATCAATGACACAACCTGATGGCTCTGCTCCTATTAGTGCCACCTTCTCTCAACTTCTCCCTTCTTTGCTTCCTCATTAATAGAGGTCACTAAAAATTTTACATACTGTAAAAAATTGTAGCCTGAAGAACTTCCCTCAGCTGGTCTAGTGTTATTCTCAGCAAATCAAACCCCGAGTGATTATTATCTGAAAAATTGCCAGTCAAACACTTTAAAGTGATTTTTCTGACATCCTATTACTTATGCATATATCCTATGGGTTGCTGAGTGCTCTGTAAAGCAAACTGTAAAACAAGGCCTCAGATGGGTTTGGGAGGATGAAGAGGAAAGCAGAAGTGGGTGGAAAAGAAGAAATTAAATATGAATAGGGTGCGTTGCTGTGGATTATAAAATTAAAACGTTAACTATGCAGTAATAGTCTATGATATTTCTTCTAACAAAAAAAGTTGCCAGATTGGGAAACTTGTTGGTACCACATACAACAAGATGAAAAGCAGATTTGAAATGTAAAAGAATTTCAGACAATGCCTGAAATTGAGGAGCAGAAGTAGCAAAGCAGACAGCACATGCTTCCTGCTTGTTCTTGCAAGAATTATTCTTCTGTGCATAGCCTAAGAGGAGACTTGTTGATGGCTTCTAATCAGTAAAAATAAAGGTCAGGGTTTTTTCAAGCTTCTTTTCTTAATGGCTGTGCCTAAATGGATATTTAGCTGCCTAGTTTTCAAAGGTGCTACAAATCTGTAGCTTTTGCTGATGTCTCTGACCCATTCATGTTATTTGGATCCTGTGAAAATCATGGAGTTTATATAGGTGCTTGAAAATTGGTTTAGATATTCTCCTTCTAACTGGCAGAATTTTGGTCTGTAGCATCCTGCTGCTGTGCTTTGGCTCTGTGGGCAATGACATGGAATGCCAGCAGACATTTCCCCCGAGTTAAAAAGAAGGCCAAATACTCTGCATTTTTAACCTGGTCCTACTGTGTTCCCATTAAGATCATATAATAATGAAATTCTTCATGTTTTTAAATCCATTTCTTTATTGCATTTTCCTTAACATTAGTGTACGAGCAACTGGAAAAAGCGTAAACTTTCATTTGTGTCATTTTACAGCATATTTTTACTATCACTATTACAGGAACATCATCCTATCTTTTAATGTTTCCTAGAGCCACTATAACAAGCCAGGGTACAGAGAGCTCAGTGTTTCTAATACGACATTTCTACAAATAAAATCCATTGTGAAAACATGGAAGCTGCGTTCTGACATTAGTGGCAGGGTGTTGAAAACAGGGGCAGCAGAGCAAGCCAAGGACAGCAGCCACCACCTAAAAGTTGTGTCAGTGAGGGCTGGAGCCTTCCTGGCTGACTGCTAAAGCCTAAATTGTCTCTGGAGGGTCTGTTTGTGGCAGGTCCATCACCTGTTGTGGTGACCCAAGAAGATGAAGTGTCTGGCTGGGCAGGAAATTTAAGGAGGAAATTTATCCTCTTGTCTTGTTCTACAAGGCAGATCCTGCTGGGTTCCTCCCTCCCATTACATAAAAGCTGCCTGGCTGCCCAATTAGTGTGCTTGGGAAGCGGAAAGGGGGCTAAGGCTGATGTCACCCACAGGCGTCACACGCTCTGCATTTAGCTCAGCGCTGTCCTTCTGTTCCTGTGAAAGTGCTGGGGAGCCCACTCTCTCTCCTCCACAGCCAAAAACTTTCCTACAAAGCAGGGAATGCTCCAGGCTTGGGATTTCAGATATCTCGTGCCATTCCTGCAGGAGGTATCTGTGGGAAGTAGAACTTTTGCCTCCATATCCTGTTTCTCCAGTAGGCATGGAGTCTGGATGTCAAAGGATAGAAAAATCCAGATTCATGAATGCAGCATTACGTGGAGAATTACCACTTATATTTACACAGGGGGAGAAAGCACTCAGTGTCCATAGGTCCTAGGACACAGGACATGAAGACAAGCATCTCCACAGGCTCCACAGGCTCTGGAGAGCACAAAACCCCAGGATTTTACACAGGGCAGTCCAATAGGAATGAAATCATCGACAACTCCAGCTGATACATCACAGCCTGCCTTGCTGCTGGTGGCATTAGCATTTGCTAACCTGTGCTAAGCCAATTTTGTGAGACAGTTGGGAGTTTAACAAACCTATTTCAAATTGTGTTTTGGAGAAATCTCAAGCAAGGGGAGAACTGGTCATGTTCTGTTCATTGCAGCAGATGGCATCCCATTTGGTGTTTGTTAGCTTTGTTTGCAGCTCAATATTTTGTTTCTAGGGGAACTCAGTAAGTTAAATAATTTATCTCTCTAATGCATCAAGAGTCTGATCCAAACTCTACTAAAGTCACTGCAAAACATTTGATTAACTACCACCTTCAGTGGATTAAATGCCAGGTCCTGGATGCTGAAGAGTGTTTCAGATGCTCCCTAGTGAGAACAATAGGCCTCTGTCTCTCCATGGAGAAATTTTTGCCTGCAAATAAAAAAAAAAATTCATATACTGACAAAAAGCTTAGCAGACAAGAGTGCAGGACTGTGGAGATAGGGATGACGTTCTGGTTGAATGTCCAAATTGCTAAACCTCTCTTGCTATTAAATTCCTCATTTTTTAAATAAAGAATATAAATAATACCTTCCAGCTGCATTTGGAATTTAATCTAGTACTGTTAGCAGGCTGCTTCGAGAGCTTTGAAGGCCCCATAGCAGCGCTAAGCAAATAATCATTATCACTTAATATTCTCATCAAGCATTCTTGCTCAAGATGGAATCTTGCATTACAGGGGTGAACCATAAACACATCGCTCCTCTGATGAGGAATTTTTGGAATATCAGAAGCAAATTCACACCCTGATCCTATAAAAAAGTTTTGCATGGGCAGAACTCTACCACCTTCGGCAGTCCTGCTAGGAGCCATACAGGGCTCCTAACCATGTCTGTGTGTGGAGGAAATTTTTATTCTATTGTTACAAGTATTTGAATCCTGAATAATCTAAGATATCAAAGAAATCAACACTTAAAAGAATTTTTTTTTTTAATATTCCAGTAAATATTAAATGCCTGCTCATTTTCACCAACATTTTTGCCAATTATTCATTCACTAGTAGGGCCTGCCAACTGCTTTATTCTGTATTTCCATCCAAATTTTCTGTTTGTATTGTCTTTGGGCATTCAAAAAGTGAGTGTATATTAGCTGTACAGTGTGTCTGCATGAATTCCAGTTGTATTTTAGTCCTCCTAGTGGCCTATTATATTAACAATATTACAATCTGTGGTTTGGGCACAGGAACACGTTCTATATCACCAGTATCTCACTGAACCTTGCAGCATGGATTCTGCAGTAACACTTGTGTATTGCTAAGGTCAATAAATCTCCTAAAGCATTTGTCCAACAAATCCAGTCATGTGGCAGCTCTCACTTCACACATTTCTCTTTTGAGACACAAATTGCAGCGAAATCAATGCAAAAAAATACTCTGTTATTCTGTCCCTGCAGGAAGCCCACTGTGGGAGCAGGAGCCTGCGCTGGTTCTTCACGCCAAATTCTTTCTTCAGTCATTCCCAGCAAATGTTTTCTCACAGCCAGACAGGGGGGTCAGACCCCACAGAACCAGGGTTCCCAATATGTATTTTCACTGTGCCTCCTTTCTCTGAAAAAGCCTCGAAAGCCTTGCCAAAATACCACCTCCCAACCTAGGAAGGGCCTTTTGCAGCCCAGGTGGGCTCGGCACAGTTACCAGCCTTTCAGGTCCTGTTAAATGCTTAACCTGAACTTTGCTGGTATCCAGGGAAGCTGAAGGTGGAAAGGCAAAGGTCTGTCCAGCACTTGTCCTTGAGTTTTCTGTTTCGAGGCTGTGCCCCTCACAGAGAGTTTGCAAGCACTAATGCCTCCTGCCAGATCCCAGCGAGAGACGTTCTGCATGCCTGGCTGAGCCACAGAGTAGGATAGAGCTTCTCATGACCAGAAACAGATGTACTCGTTTCTAAAAGATGAAGCAAACACATCTAAATCCATAAATTAACTGCAATTCCCCTCGGATCACAGCCAGATGATATGCATGTTAATCAAAATGGATATCACTGCTTTAATTCAGTGAGGAGGCAAGTTCAATGCTTATAAATCTTCTGGCTGGAGGAGCTTCCATCTGCATCTCCAGTGGTGCTCATCTTGGTGGCCAGCATTGCTCTGCTTAATTCCAAATTCTTATTTCTAGTAATTCTTAATTCTTTTAATAATAGAGAAGCTGTGTTTCTTTTTGAGCATCCTTTAGAGTTAAAAAAGGGACTATCACCAGCCATGAGCATCCTTTAGAGTTTAAAAATGGACACCTGCCATCAGCATTTAGGACATGAATTGCCCATTCCCTGCCCGTACCCCAGTGTGCATTTTGCACACACAAAGTGTCAGGAGTGGCCAAAGAAAACTGCAGGGAAGGGAACAAAGATCCCACATCCCAGTGGGCATGGGAGCATTGCTGACATCCCTTCCTCCACAGGCAGACACCTGCAGCTCCCCGTGGTTTCCCCAGGAATCCAGGAGCTCCAGCCAACAGGCCTGGGTTAGAAAACCTGTCCTCCAGCACATCTGAAACCCAGCCATGAATTTCTTAGCTTTTAAATTGCGTTTTTTACTTGATTATCTTCCAAACGGTTTTCTAAATTCTTGATTAATTTTGGGTTGGCTATTCAATACAGTGTTTGGTTAACTAATTCGTGTAGTTGTTTATAATTACTGCCTTGCTATAAAATCATCTTAATAGAAGGTTGGGGTTTTTTTGTTTTCTTTCCAGTAGAATAACAAGTTATTTTATTATTCAAACAAGGCTTACTTCCTGCTGTTTTCAATAAGATTTTTAATAAATATGTAAATTTAAAAATTAATTTACTGCATACGTTTGGCAGCATGATTCTTGAACTGACAAAAGTTTGATGGATTGTAAAATTATCCTCCATAAAAATCATCAGTCACAGTAAACAGAATTTATCAGCCTCTGGTAATTCTACAGCTTTTTCTTCATCTTATCTCCTGTTAGGAACTCACTTAAAATTGATTATAATATAGTATGTTTCTAGAAATGTAATTCATTCATATATTAATTAGATTTTAGGTTAATATCCCATCATGGAATAGGACATGAGCCAACAGTGTTTTCCAGTTGTTACAGAACCGCAGCAGAGAAACCTTGATTACTGTTCCCATGTGGTTTAACTGCCAGGACTAATCACTAATCAAATTCAAACAACATAAAATGGAACATCCTTCATAGCATTTATTTTCTAGCTGACTTATACTATGGGCTTTTTATTGATACAACTTGCTGTACTGAAATGAACTAAAAATTGCAAGAGAGGATTTATCCTTCTACTTTAATTTGGTTCTGCAACCTATTCCTGAAACTCTGTCTTGGATTTTTGAGCGTGTTGTGCTGCTGTCCCTGAAATACTCTGCCCTACAGCACAGATAAATTGTTTCCATAAATTTAGAAAGCTTATGTAAATAACTGTACTGTTATGCTGGATTTGGTAGCAGATAAACTTAAAACATAGGTTTCCATCTGCAGTTCATGCTTTGCTTGAATCAGTGCTGAACACTTCGCAGCTCATAACATCAGCTGGAGAGGTGGCAAGTGCAGTCATGTAACCAGCATCATTATTTGCATCTATCCTGTCCCAGTTTGCTCTGATTACAAAGGAATTTCTCTAGTCTCATTGCACAGAGTCAGCAAACAGTCTGAGTGTGGTTCGGGCTGCTAGAGATTTCCTGGGAAGGCAGCCTGAGCTCTGCCCTCTTCCCCTGCTCCTCCAGGAGCACTTAGCAGTGCAGCACTGCCCACCCCCAGCCCCTAATCCTCACTTAGGGAAGGTGCAGAGGGCACACCTAGAGGGTCTCATTAGTGCCTTTCAGAGGCCAGATGTCACAGAAGGGGAAAAAAGGGCAGTGGGTTTTGGTTAGAACCATTAGAGGTAAAATCTGATGTGTAGAGAGTTGGTTAAAATCTATAGTGGAAGGGGAAATGTCAGCTTCAGGCTCCTAAAATAAACTGTGTTGTTTGACTGGGGTTGAAGCAAGCTAATTCAGAATTTTTTAACAATGAACAATAACCCTGTGTCTGGGAAGACACAATAAAGATGCTCTCACACCTGCCAGGTTCAGCAGAAAGGAAGGAATAATACTGTTTATTATTTACATTTCTCACATTCATATACACGTCCCAACTCCACAAGGGATTGGAGAGCATGTCACTTCCTTCTCAATCCCACTGGAGAAGAAAGGTGCTCATCAAAGTTCTCTTATCACAAAAGGAATGAAAAACAGAAAATACCATTAAGTAAACATTGGCTATTATTTACATGAACTGTGTGAAAGAATCTGACTCCAAGGTTAAAAACAGAAGGCTTAACAAAAACCAGGGCAACATAACCCTGTTTCCAAATTCTAAAATTTTGACCTCTATATTCCTAGTGAGAGCTTGGAAGAGCTTTAGTTCTGATGTGTGTGCTCCATGGACATGAAGGTTCCCTCCGCAGTAGCCAAGCGTTGAGGTCATAAAGAGGGGAACTGATGGGTCTGGGAAGATTATCTCTTCCCAAATTTCCTTCCTCCTCTTAACAAAAAAATAAAACAGCCTTGTTTGCTGTGGAACTCACTCCTTTGTTTAAGCTACCTTTCTGAATCATCTTGAGAACTTGCAAGAAGGGACATTCCCTTTCCTTCCTCTGCAGATCTCCCAGCAGAGATTCATGCTCCCTGAACTCTCCCCCAGGCAGCACAGCCCCCTTAATGCATAGAACAAGCCAGTCTTCATAGCTGGGAGGATTATTTCTGCGTGGTTTTGTCATACTGCTGGTTTGCCCCTGATCCTGCCATATAATCTTGCTTCTTCAGTGGTTGGACTCAATGATCTTAAAGGTCTTTTCCAACCTAAACAGTTCTGTTATCCCACAATTCTCTTTCTACTGCTTCTGCCTTTTTATCCACAGGTCAGCTGGATGGTCACAGGCTATGAATCTAGTCCAGGACACAAAAGACAGGATGACTAGTGGGGAAAATCATTACCCACTTCCAATTACCTTTTACAATACAATACAGTACAATACATCACATTACATTACATTCTTGGAGTGCAATTCCATTTTCCCAATTTCGGTATTCCAGGTGACTGACATACAGACAGCACAGGCCAGGAGCTGAGGCATCACTAGAGAGAGAGGGGATAAGTGTCTTTGTAACTACCAAAATAAATGGTTTTATTCAAAAAAGCCAAAGGTGGAGGATGAAGACAGGCAAGAACACAGCTAATACTCAGGAACAGTAGTCTGAGAATAGTTCAGCCATACAGAAAAAATTACTCTGATTACTGAAAATGTCTGTGAGATTATGTGATATGAGTACAATCCTGCATTTACCGAGTTTGAGAGGATTTTTTCTCTTCAGTCAAATGCGAGATAGAATCTATCTCATTTAGTACTGGTTTTAAAAAATATATTCAAACTATATTTTTTTTCCTCCTTGATTCAGTTATGTGTAACTATCCCAATTTAAAAAATAAATCCTTCAAACCTCTAGTCTAGGATAAAATTGTAGCCCCTTTTTTGTATAAAACCTCTTCTTCATTGAAACAATACTTTCACCAAGGTAAGGGTAACTACTTTCATTCAGTAGGACAAAGCTCTGTATATTTAAACTTTGTGAGGTGAAATACAGCCTGATGAAGATTGAAACAGTGAAGTTATTTAGGACTTCACAGTTGCAGTACCCTTTGGTTATCATTGGCAATTTAACCCTTCATATAATTCTGTCAAGGAAGAGTATTGACCTTCAAATGCTTAAGCCAAGTTCAACAACTTTGTCACCAATCTTACCTTTCAGTATGACTTCTTTTCACTGCCATTTTTTTCAATCACTAGAAAAATCAGAAAAAATTTGCTATTTTAGTCCCTCTACAAGTAAAGCTAAAAGGATCTCTGAGGAGTAAAGTGAATCCTTTACATCTCTTGTTCATTTTCAGTCCATCAGGTTCTAAAAATTGAGTCTAAAAACAGCTTCTTTTCTCACCATGGATATTTCTTCCTTAATGCCTTGTGGTGAGCTTCTGATGGCACTAAGCATTGCTTTTAGTGGGTAGATTCCCTCTGTGAGAAATAAAATTGGTGATTCTGCCAATGTGAACAGAGCGAGGCTGTGCTTTGCCTTCTGGAGAAAGCACTGGTGTTTAATTGCTTTTCTTTTTAATACATCCCCTCAACACACTTGGCTGAGCACCAGCACTGTTATCGTTTTCCAAGGTATTGCCACTTAGAATTGTACTTTCTTATTCCTTTTTAAATAAACTTTGTCCATGCAGAGTTGATGCAGCCAGTGGCCATTCTGAGGCACTGTGAGAAAACAAACACATTTGTGCCATGTGGTTTGTACCTGAACAGAAGGCAAAAAGCCTGGAAGCTCAGACCTCAACATCCTGGTTTGTTAAATTATGCAAAAGTTCAGAGAGGGTTGGTATAAACCTAATCAGGTCACAGAGTCTTGTCATGTCAAGGAAAACTTCATGTATGAGGATGGTAATCTTGGCATTAGAATGCTGAATGCACTGAGTCACCTCGTCATTTTATGAAAATTATGCTTTTGAAAGCATAAGGCCCAATTCACTAAACTGTCTTTTATGTCCTAAACCACACAAGAATTCAAGCTATAGACAACATAAGTTTCAACTCCTCAGCCACCTGTTCACTAGGCAATGGCTGTTTTGTCCAGATCTGCAGCTATGAATTGTACACAGTTTGTGCTAATTAGCTTTTTTTCCTCTAAGGTAATTCACTTACAATTCAGGATCGGGAGAAATGCTTTCCTTGCGATACTAAAATATATTTTTAGATTTTTATACTCTGAAATACAGTAGGTAAACTTTGACTACGCTGTCATTGTTACATTACCCATATTGCCATCAGGGGAAGATACATACCTCTGTATATCTGGCTTTTCTATCAACTGCTGAACAGACCAATTAACTTAAAAATGCTTCCTAGCAATGCATTTTTTCCCAGAAAACAACCTGGCACTTATTGTTTATCATGGAAATCTGATGGTGTGTCTCTGAGAATGTCACTGTCTGCTACAGCAACATAATTTTGGGGCTTCTGCTCAAGTACAAAAAAGAAAAATGATTCATTATTTCAGAAATTATTTTACTGCCAGTCCAGAAAATAGATGAAAGCTTCTGAAAATGTACAATGGAGAGCAAGGCTTATCTTATTATTTAAAGTTATGCTTTAAAGAGAAAGAAGTTCAAACATCACATTTTTAGCTCAGCTGTAATGCAGCAGAGGTCACGCAGTTACAGCTTCACCTTTGTGGTTTCCTGGATGTGGCTGTGCAGTTCTCTTCACTGCAGAGTGTTACTTGTTCACCTGACGTTAAATGAGATCTGGAGAGTCCTCCCTTTGCACAGAGAGCCTGTATGACATTCTGTCTTGGCTGGGGGACAGACAGCCACTGCCTGGGGGACAGACAGCCACTGCCTGGCAGCTCAAGCCCAACCCTTTCCACGTGGCACCTTCTACTGCAAACAGTCGTGTGACACCACATGTGAATTCAGGGAGAAGTTACTTCTGATCAGACCAGCACACCTCTGGTCAGAAAACTGCCCTGTATCTCCTGGCAGCTGCTCCACAACAAGCTGTGAACATATTAAAATTGTCCCACCAAACAGGTTATGTATGAGCCTATGTAGTGCTACAACAGCATATCCCACTTGGACCCATTGCGACATAAATACAAAGCAGTTACAGGACTTAGAGGATATCTAAATTGGTAGAACTCTGACTTTAAAATAAGAAATTTAAGATAAATTTAAAATTATTTAAAATAAGAATAGTGGCTCCTGGGATCAAATTTACCCTAAGCACATGCAGACAAAGTGACAAGCAATTTTTAAAAAGAAAAATCTAGAAAATTGTTTTCCCTCACAATAAAGTTATGAGCAATAGCTAAAAAAACAAAAGGGAACATACTTTGTATCTTCTATTAGAGATCAGATCTGAAATGAAAGACCTTGACTTATACAATTAAGTATTGATTTTGTTGATCTATATTTAATTCTCATAGCAATTTTGTTGTTTTTACCCAATAGTGTTTTGCAGTTATACTTCACTTGAAGCAATGCCCTTCTTGCTTTTGTGTTAATCTAAAAACTAAATTGCCCAATGCATAAGAGACATAAATAAAGTTGGTTTTATTCTTTTTTGTAGCTGATTCTGAGCCCTTTAAAGTGCTGGTTAACTAAACTTAGACAGCTGGAAAATACATTTATCCTGCAGAATGGTTCATTGCTATTTATGGGCTCTGGCGAGACTTATAAGCATAGCCTGACCTCCAGATAACCAGAGCTTCTTTGTGTTACCACATACAAGAAACAGCCTTGCTGCTGCTCTCCTTCCTGCACACGAGTGTGGGGTCCTTGGTGCCTGTGAACCAGCCCACCCTTCCCTGCTCCTGCTTCCCACTCCACCTGAGGACTCCTTGTGCCACTCAGAAGGGCTGCAGTTCTTCCTGGTCCTTGCCCACACAGCTCTGAAAAGGCATTCTACCCCCACATGTAACCTCTCATTTTTACAGTTTACAGAAAACCTAATTTGATGCATTAATGTAGAAATAACACCTATTTATAATGTATCAGTGTAACTGCAGGCTAGTTTTGTTTTCCTGATTTGCTGTGCTTGAAGTGACATGCCAGATTTTATTACATCACTAACGAGTTTTAGTTATTCCCTTTAGGATGCTGCCAATGAGGAAACATTATTCTGATTCATGACTCCTGGGTTTATTTCAAAGTGATGTGGCTTGTGATGAATGTCTGTGTATATCAGGGAGTTTCTCCTCTTCTGACAACTGGTCACTGTTCTCAGGTGGAACAAGGCACCCCATACTGGGCAGCTGAGAGCCTCCAGCCGTGGGGAGCTCCCCTCCTGCACAGTGGAGCAGAACAACAAATGCTCCCCGCACCCTAGGGCCATATTGGTACAGGTTTTCCATACAAAAATACACTTAGGATAAGTAAAACAAGCTAACCATTGATCTGCTTTAGGGTGATGGCCCAGAGCTGTTAGAGAGGCGCTGTGAAAATCACAGTTCTTGTCTGCACTGACCCTTTTTTTCTTTCTTTCTATTATTTTTCTCTCGTAGACCAAAGTCTCTGACTACATGTTTTTGTCTTTTCCCCTAATGAATATTTAGGAAAATATATAGTGTCCACACCAAATGCAGCACTCACTTTATTCACGGAACAGATCAGAATAGTCAGCAGCAAAGCCAACACTCTCAGGCTGAAATGGTTTTAAGCATTACTGCAGAGAAGGATCCTGTGTGAGAGCAAGCACGGGCTGTTGGTCCCATCTGAGCTTTTGTAGCAGCACTGAGCAAAATCACAGAGCCTTTCTTTTTGCTGAGGTGATAAAACCACCTGTTCACTATGCAGAAGGCCACTCCTGATGTAGGAGGGATTTGACTGCAACCCATGACTTAAAAGTTAGGGGGTCTCTGCCCTTCTTACCGAATCTCACCCCGTTTTCCTGGATGTAGAACACACCCACCCAGTGTTCCACTCTGCAGACGCAGCTGCTGAGTCACATTAGTGTGACTGTCAAATGCATTAATGAACTAACTACTTTAAAATACACAATGCTAACACCTTTGGGCTAACCCTTGTTCTTTGTTATAGCTGAGACTCTGCTGCAGTCAATAGCAAATCACGTAAAAAACCCCAAAGATACTGCGTAACCACATACACAATTTATCCATCAAATTCTAACAATAGTTGTTTTGTTTCTGCCTTTTGATTCATCTAGCTGCTTTTGTGACTGCTGTGAATAGTAAGAAACTTATTATGGATGAATCTAAATAAACACCCTTTGGTAACTTTTTACAAATTGTACTATATAACTAGAGAAAAAAATCTTAACTTGGGTTAACATTTGCTCTAACACACACCAAGGTTAAAGAAATGACCAGTGACTTTTCAACTCTAGGAATTTACATAATTGGGTTATTGTGGGAGAAAATGATTTGTTGACTGTGCAGATTCTTACATTAATATCTCTGCTTAAAGTTTTATTTTTGCTCATGAGTTTTCTTCTATGTGTTAAAGAAAGGAAAAGTTTCAGGTTTTTTTACAGAAAGATGTAATTGGGCACTAGGACACCTAAAAAGGATAACTGCATGTCCAAAAAATATCCATAACTTATTTCTGAGTTGATTCTTGTTTTAGTAAGAAATTTTTCTATGGCTTTTAGAACTAGAAGTTTTCCCTTTAAGCTTCGCTGTGTGGTAGATGTACTGTTCACTACTCAGTGTGTTTTTTTCCAGCAGGTTTCACTGATGGGCTTCAGTTCACCTCTATTTCACTTGATTCAATGTTTTTGCATAAAATTTGTAGAGTACTTTTATTCCCTGCAGTTTCTCTAATATACTCTATAAAATAAATGAGAATCTAGGGTGTGATTAAAGTAGGATTGTAGCCTAGGTTGTGCTTGAAGGGTATAAAAAATTATCGATACTGCATATATGCAGCATATACCAGTGAATTCAGTCTGCTCTGTCCTGTGGTGTGAATCCATCCTTCAGTAGGATAGCCAAAATCCTCCTCTGATTGTGATGCTTCATCCAGACTGCTCTGTCCTGCAAATTTTCCAGGTGTCTGTGCTCCTTCTGCCCAGGACTTGAAATTGACTCCATTTGAATCAATAAAGGTTTTATCACAGGCCTTACTAACTCCAGTATTGAGTCCTGCAGTCCCAAGTCTGTGCTAAGTAGTCACATTCAATTTATCTAAAGAAAAGCTGTGAAGTGGGAAAATTATAGACAAAGAAACATCATTTAGTCTGCCATATAAGAAAGTATTCTAGGTTTAGCACTCTGAAAAGCAAAAAGTGCTAACGTGTGTTATTGATGCCATGGCTGACAGTTTTCTCATCTGGCCTACAGAAAAGTAAAACAACTTTTGCATTATTTTAAATGAGGGCAAAGGGAAGAACAGTTTAAGGTGAAATTGTGAAAAATTTCTGTTGTAGCATCCTAAATTTGTGTTTATTCCCATTACCAAGGGTTATATTCCTCTAGCTCAGAAAACATTTTCATTACAGATATTGAAGACCTTAGTTTTAACTGTCATCCAAAATTAGAATCTAACACAACATTCCCTAAAACCTTTTAGACTCAAGATTAATTAATGAACCAAACAGAAAATGTTCATCTACCAAGACTTTAGGATCTCATGTTGCTTTGCTCAAGTTTGTTTGAAACATTTTCCAAAAATAATGATCTAATCCGTGCATTGTCAGCTTATGAAATGTGACAAGATCAGAGCAAAACCAGTCATTGGACTGGCATTTCAATTTTTATCTAACAAGCCATCAAAACAAGCAATCAAACTAGGTAACAATTTGTCTTACTCTTGCCAAAGATGTCCGAGGAGAAGCAGCACAGCATGCACAACATTTCGCTGACTTGAAGCTTGAATTCTTCAGAAAGTTCTAATGACCCTTTACAACCGCACATGTAATGACCCACAGCATCCACACATCTGCCCAAGCTATATCTTCTGTGTCTTTAAAATGCCATCTCATTTTCTAGCTAAACAAAAATATTGATGCCTTGGATTTACAGTAATTTACCGATTCTGTCTTCGCCATCTGATGGCAGTACCAAAAATGAGGAATTGCTTTGCACTCTGATGTTATATCTCAGAATCCTTGAATCTTATCTGTCCAGGAGGTTATTGGATGTTGATTGTAAAATGTTGAGTGCTATCCCGTATTTCTCTGGTAATATGATCTGTAAGAGGAGTTAGGTACTCAGATTTTGAAACACTCTATAGGAACAGCAGCTCATTTCTATTGAGCTGCTCCCTACACAGGTCCCTAATGATTCCTTGGTCAGATCTCTGATTGAAAATACCAGTAGCTCACAAAGGGATAAAATTACTCTGGTACAATCCTACTGTGTGTCTTTAATACAATGTGCTAATACATCGTCCAGTGTTCCCACAGAATTACACCACTTCTCTGAGAAGGCCTGGCCAATATCTGATTGATTCTGGTCTGTGGGGATTGGCTCAGTTCAGTGTAATTTCCTGTCTTGTTGCTTTCTTGTCTATTAGAGAAGGTTTGGGTTTGTGGAAATCAATAGGCTTATACATGCAAATTGTGAGGTTATTCCCTAGCAAGTTTCATTTGCATCCTTAATTTATGGAAAATGCTGTTTTCTCCTCTGCACTTCTTTTTTTTTTTTTTTAAACTCTACTTAAACAAATACCTGTTTAACCATACCCCCCAAAGCAGTCATACAGGAGAAGATGTAAATTACTGTGAGGATGCTGGAGATGTTTAACACCTGCATAGCCAGGGTTTCGTACTTAGGATGTTCATAGCACTTGAGTGTTACATAAATGGAGTCCTATTTGTCTCAGCAGAATCATTAAAGTTATGATTTACCCTAAAATGGACACTAATGTTCTATTTAATCATAACAGTTATTTAAGCATCTAACAATCTGTTTCCCTTCACCCTGTGAACTTTGGAAAGATAGTAATTAATGGTGTACAATAGGATAACTTTTTAAGGAATATGCTTTTAATATTTCCCTCACTTTTACAGAAATTGAAGCAAACTGAAGAAACAAAAGAAGATTCTCAGAACAGAGTATCTAAAATTTCCCTGGAGTCTCTCAATAAATTTAACAGCAATAATGTACTTTTATTAGAAAAAGAGAAGAACTGTCTGAACAAGGTTGAAGGACAAAAGGAAGAAAATAGAAAGAAAGAAGCAGCTTCCTTGAACAGCTCGGGTCGGCAGGATGTGGACAATTTGGAATCCTTGAGTGATTCCCTGTACGACAGCTTCTCCTCTTGCACCAGCCAAGGCTCCAACGACGTTTAGGGACACTTCCCAGTGGGCTGCAGCACGGAATGGAGCTGAAGGCGAGCACGGAGTGAGGGGGGAGAGAAAACTGTGCTTGAGAATTCCCCCTGGGGCTCGCTGTGCTCACATCAGGGTGTTCTGACCTTCCACCACACAGCAATAAGGCAGGACAGCGTCCTGGTGGTGAGTGGGGCTCAACACCCAACACAACGAATACACAGAATAAAGTCTTAATTTTGCACTTTTGTGAATATTTGTACAGTTGTAAATACCTTGGGAAAATATATTTGTAGGGATACACGACAGCAATAAATATTAAATTGGTGCTATGCTCCTGTAATGGCAGATTACTAACTTAAATTGGTGTTAATATTAACAAGAACGGCTAGTAGATTATTTTTAAAAGAGTTATAATTGTTCTAGTCTTAAAACTGTATGTAGAAACACTGCATTACCATAAACCTGAGCCTGCCAGATTGTTTCTGATAAACTTTCATGGACTCCCTTTTAGAAAACATACTTTATTTTTTACTTTTAGTGCAATTCCATACAGGTATTCTAGGGAAACATGCATTTCACTTATTACAACTTCACAACAGATGTCTTATTTCAAAAAGGTTTTGACTTTTGACATGGCAAGAAAATGAATAGATTAAAAGGCCTGATACTGCTGGCATTGGCTTCATCAATCATGCACATAACTGTTTGAAAGAGCAGGGTCAAAGCAATTCACTGCTGACACAAACAGGAGTCTTGTAGGAATGAGAACCACATAAACCGCCCTGTACTTCTGACTGCAGCATGGTTTTTCAACTTCCACCTCCTCTGTACTCAGTTGCCATCAAATTATGAATGTACCATACTGTGTTATCTTTCCTAGTTTCTGTTTGGTCTTAAGTAAATTCTGAACACTAAAATTATTTTTCGAAAAACAAAACAACTCCTGTTTGTGGGACACTAAGATGATGGTGCTAACCAGTACTAGGTCAAACATATCTTGGAGCGGGGGGATTGGCCTGTATTGGGTGTTTTTGGTTTTTTTCTACAAAGGTTGTTTATATGTAAGGGAAAGTCTATTTCAAAGGTTCTGTGTATTTTTTCTAGATGTGAAGTATTTATAACTGCTTTTTGTACAGCAATTGTAAACTAGATATATTTGGGGTATTTCTAGGCTCTACAGTTTCTTTAGCACATGCTTGTTAATCTTTGAAATATTGTATGATCAGTGTTAATATTTTGTGCAATTTGTTATATTTTAAGTCATTTCTGCTGTAAACTTGCATCGTCTTTTTCAACTTTTAAGAAATTTTCATTGAAACACCTTTCGTAAATAAAACTTCTCTTGCCTACGTGTGCCTGCGGAGGGATTTTGGGAAGGGGATGCTGTGACAGCTTGGGCGTGCAGGGCTGGGATCAGGGGATAAGCACCGAGCCGCCCGCTCCGGGACAACACACGGGCAGACAGCGTTTGGGGAAATTTGTGACACGGGGATTTTAAACAGCGATTTAAGCTTAATTAACTCCTCCTTGGAGTAGAGCTGTGAAACGATCACTGGAAAATAATATGGGTGTCCGGAAAGGAGGCGAGCCAGAGACGGTCCCAGCAGGGACGACGCGGGCCCAGCATCCCGGGCAGCCCCTGCCCTTCCCTCCCCACGGGCGGGCGCTGCCCAGCCCCCGACAGCTCCTCGCCGCTCCCACGGCCTCATCCCACCCCAGCACCAGCTCCTGCTGCCTCATCCCGCCTCATCCCATCGCACCCCAGTGCCAGCTCCTGCCGCCTCATCCCACCCCATCCCACCCCACCGCCAGCTCCCACCGCCTCATCCCACCCCATCC
>VYXC01009087.1:12464-150834 GCA_013397175.1 Platysteira castanea | reverse complement strand
TGGGCAGCGGAGCCCCCGTCCTGCCCGCTGCCCGCAGACCCCCCGCCGGCGTCCCCAGCGCTGGCTGCCCGCGGGGCGAGGCGGGGCGAAGCGCAGCAGCCGGTGCCTCTCCGCGAGTGCCGCCCGCTGCCTCCGCGGGCCGTGGGTCGGTGCCAGCGGGGCGCTCCCGCCGCCGCAGCGCTCCCAGCGGAGGACGGGCACGGGCCGGGGGTCCCCGCCGCGGGACGAGGGGTGCGGGAGCCGCGGGCGGAACGCTGCTGGCGAGCCCCGCGCAGCGCCTCGTTTGCATGATAAAGGCGGCTGGCGAAGAAGGATGCTCCGCCGCTTTAATTGTGCATGGCAAAATAGTAATTAAATAATTTGTAATTCATTAGAAGCTAAGTAAACCCGTCGGCGCAGATAAGAGCCGGAGCGGATCTATGAGCCGGGTTGCTCTCTGCGGAGTGCGGGCGGCTTTCAGCGCGCTGCGCCGAGGGGCGGCCGCGGGGCGGGCGATGGGCAGCGGCTGCGGGGCTGTGCCGGTGCCGGTGCTGATGCTGATGCCGGTGCCGGTGCCGATGCCGGTGCTGGTGCCGGTACCGGTGCCCGTCGCCTCCTGGCGGCGGCGTCTTCAGCGCCGGAGCGGCCGCCCCGCGCCCCGCGGAAAGGAGCATCAGCAGAGCCCGCAGCGCTCGGCCTCAGCCGAGCAGGCGGCACGCTGGTTCTACTTTATATTTGTCAAAGGGGTACTTTGGCTGAGCTGTTGCGTATCTAGTAACAGCAAAATGCGAAGGGGGAAAGATAAGGAAGATTTCTGGCACGTGTTGGTTGTTTGGTTTTCTTCGGTGTCTGGTTTTTGTTTGTTTTGGTTTGGTTTTTTTAATACAGTTGCTATTATTAAGGCCAGGTTGGATGGGGTTTTGGGCAACTCGGTCTTGCAGATGGTGTCCCTGCCCATGGCAGGGGCTTGGAATGAGATGATCTATAATGTCCCTTCCAACAGAAAGCACTCTATGATTTTGAACAAATCTCTATCTGTTCCAGGTTTGGGTTTGCAAATACAGTGTTACCAGTGTGAGGAGTTCCAGCTAAATAATGACTGCTCTTCTCCAGAGTTCATCGTGAATTGTACAGTGAATGTTCAAGATATGTGTCAGAAAGAAGTAATGGAAAAAAGTTTTGGTAAGAATTTAATAATTATTCTTCTGTTTACTTGGTTTAGGTAGCATTTGTTGCTTTTGGCTCCACCCATTCACAGTGTTCAGCTACAGATGAATCTCGTGTCCCTACCTGAAGGGACTGGATTCAATGGTCAATACTTGTGAGTGGCTTTGCAACTCGATGAAGTTAAACATCTTCCTTTAAAGCTGGTGTAAAAACTGAAGGATGCAAGCCAAATGTTGATAAGGCTGGGTAATACACAGCCTTATGGGTCTCCGATATAGTTTCCCAGCACTGGGAAATTAATAACAACAAGTTAGTTTAATCTCATTACAGTTAATTACATGGGCTTTTTCCCCAAGAGATAGAAGAGCATTAAATTAGTAATTCCCTCCTTTCTTTTATTTACTCAGGCAATTTATATACTCTGAAGGTTCATCTTAAGAGAAGGAAAGTGTAGAGATCTTTGCTTTAATCCATTAAAGAAACCATCAAGCAAAAGGGAGAAAGGGATTTAAAAAAAAAAAAGAAGAAGAATTTAGGGGGAAGGGAAGAGCGCAAATAGATTTATTTGCCATACCAATTTTCTAAGATTTTTTTTCCCCCTTACTGCAATTAATATTAAAGTTAACATATTAGGACATTTCCAAGAGGAAATGAGCTCTGATTCTGCATCTTGCCTCTATTGTCTTTTGAGCTGTGCTATAAATGGGTGGGTTTTATTCAGCATTGTGGAAGGCATTTGAGATTCAGAGAGAACTGTCCTGTCTTACACTACTGTGAGGCTCTGTAGCTTTCTACGTGAGTAGAAGACAACAACTTTCCTAGGGACCCTGGGGCAGTGTGGGATGGCAGGAAGGGAGTTGGAGCTCATGGAGCAGCTGTGACGATGTCGGGCATTGGAACGGGCAAGGAGCAGCCACTCACTGGGGAGTCCCAGCCTGGCCGTGCCCCCTGTGCCAAGCCTGGGAAGCAGAGGGCAGCTTGGGGCTTCCAAATCCTGATTTAAGGGGAAGCTGCTCTCTGGGACTGCCCATGCTGCAGCTTTGGAGCGTGGAGCTCTGTGCTGTTACGCTGTTAATGCGGATCAAGCCATAGCCTGTCCTTTCCCAGCAAGTCCTCCAGGAGCAGCAGGATGCCTCTCCACCCATCAAATGTGTGCAGTCATCCACCCTGAACAGCAACAGTGGTTCTTGGGTTTAGCAAACTCCTCTTCCAAGTGCTTGTCAGTCAGCTGGCTCCACCTGTGCTGGTAATTTCAGGTCACTGTGTAATCAGTCCGGGATAAATAATAATTGTTGTGACATCAAAAGTAGACTGCTGATGCTCTCATCCCGCGTAACACCATCCACAGTGACTACTGCTGTGAAATACTTAGAAACTCTCCAGTGTAGAGGGGGAAAAAAGGCTGTTTTTAAGCTGTTTGAAGGAAGATAAATCTCTCTTAAGTTGTTTTTTACTGGAGTATTTTGTTTCAAGTTTACTTGAAAAGGGTGGGGGGGATGTGAGATAGTTACAGCTTGCAAGGTACTTCTAAAATCTTGAGTAACCCTAAATGACTGCTTGAAGGCTTTGCTATCTCCACACTACAACTTCTGTAGTACCTTCACAAGGTTAGAAAGGATGTTGTGGTGATTTGGAGGGCTCTAGATGTGGTAATAGACATGGACAAAAAAGTCAGATTTGAACCCTTTTCATTGATGCATAACTTGCCATTAGTCCTATGAAGAAATGATTTGCAATATAGTAAATAAGCAGCTCTTAAACTTCTTGGTGGGTTTTTTTTCTGTGCAATTTTCTGTTTTCTCTGAGCAGATCCTTGGATTTTTCCTTTAGGAGGTTGCTAGCATGCTGTGCATAGCAGGTACCATGGTCCTATTTAATTTACTTCTAAAAATGCATTTCTTATTAATTTCAAGCTCAGAGATTGTAAATTTCAGCTGGTTAATAAATTAAAATTTTTAACCTACTTCAAACTGAATGAAATTTACATTGCAAGCTTCGTTTCTCTGTTACCCTCAGACAATTTTAGAGTGGGTTGGTTGTAAAACAGAGATGAGTCAGTTCATCATCCTTTATTGGTTTTTTTCCTAATTGATATTTAAATGTGTGCAACATAAATGCCTTACTCTCCCAAGTTTTATTTAATAATTCATTCTACTTCTACCAGTATATTTCATAACCTGATTCTTTTGGTTGTTGCTTATTACTGAAAGCTGAAAAGGTTTCAAGTATTGATTTTAATTTGTAATAGACTTGAGTTTGAGCTTTTAACCCAGAATATGAAAGATGAGAATTTGCATTTATTTGACAGCACAATCCCATAATTAGAGTTTTTTCCTCTTGACTAAATACACTCAAAGGAGTGTAATTTCTGTAGATTAACCCATTTTTGGCATTACTAAAACATAGCTGTCTCAGTGAGCAAAGCGCTGCAAGTTCTCTCAAACCCCACTTAAAAGTTAAACGCGGTGTTTTGGGATAAAGCTCACGGTGTGAGTGGGTACCCACCCTGCTGATGGGGCCGCCCTCCCTCTGCAGGAGCCATTCCTTTGTGTGTTTTGCTGTCACGGAGGTCCTGGCTCACATTCTGTGTCGTGCCTGCACCAAAGTCCCCAGCCTTGGCCGGTGACTCTTTCTCCTGAGTGCCTGGTGGTGTCCATGGAGTTGTGCCACGGCAGCTCTGTGGCTCAGATTCGTTTCTGGATTAAACTCCAGAAAGTTTAGGAGTAGGAGCAACACGGTGGCAAATTACAACTCCGTGCACTTCTTCCCATTTACGTTGTAAAAAGTTCTTTATGACTGATCGTAGTTAAACAAACTACTCCTCCTCAGTTTCTCTAAAATTACTGCTTTAGATGTCACTGCGCTCTCTCAGAACATTATCTCAGCTTCTGGAGAAACAGCAGCAGCTTCAGGTGAGAAATAACAGCAGCTTCAGGTGAGAAATAACAGCAGCTCAGGCATGTTCCTAGCCCAGAGCTTAAAAAGCGGCTGCTCCTGTGGCAGCCTCTGATGTGAGCAGCTAAGAAAGCAGGTGTTAGTAACTTTTATTTTGAATTAGATCAGCAGGCATCTGATCTCAGCTGTTTGTTGTACCAGGTAGACTTTTGCTCCTTTGGACAACTTAAAGTGAATTGAGACTTGAGCAGTAAATGGCAAAAAATTTTTCTCACCTAAGGCGGAGCTGTATTTAAGAATTTTACTAGAAAAAGTTTTATGTTCATTAGCATTCTGTTCCAGTGGGAGATACAGGACAAGACAGTATTTTCCCTGTGATAAAGAATCCTGCAAACTAATTTGTTAATTAAATCTCAAAAAAAAAAAAAAGAAAAAGAAAAGCCTTCCTTTAGAGGGAGGAGTGATGAGAATGGAAAGTGCCACTCAAGACAGTACCAAAAAATCTTTCATCCCACAGAAATTAATGTAAAGGATAAGTTTCAAGTGCACTCTTCAGCTGGACAAGCAGGTGTTTGAAAATCGTGTAAATTGAATGTTTGACAAAGGATCAAAGTTCTTACAATAATTCTACTTGCAGATACCTTGTGGAAATACCCGTGGCAGATTCCCTGCTGCCACTTGCCTCTCTCTTTCCAGTCTATGGACTTTTAAATTAGAAATGTCAGTGCTCCTTCATTTTAAAATATATGTAGGAACAAAGAAATCCCACAGTATATTGAGATCAAAAGAAACATCTTGGTGATGTATAGATGAGTATATAATATGTATATGCTTTTATATATGTTATATATCCTAGAAAACATCCTGGTAATGATAGGCTTGCCTTTTACTGGGGGGAAGAGCTATCTGAGCATAAAGGCTGATCTAAAACCTACTTAAGGCAAAATGAGACTTGCAATGGGAATACATCACAGAGGGATAAAGCAGGAAGGATGAGACAGCCCAGAGACGTAGCCAGTCGAAATGTCTTGGAACTGAGTGCAAGTAAACCAGCCCACGTGCATGTTTTGAACAATGCACCGTCTGTTCTAATAGAGTTCTGAACATGCTTTTACTAACTTTTGCTAGGAAAAAAAAAGTGATCCACAGTAGCAATGCCAATACTTTAAAATATCAGGATTTTTTCCTTTTGCAAGCAAATTAGGAAAAAATCCGATTATTCTATTAATCTGTAATAAGAAACTTTGCTTATTTGTTTGGTGTACAACGGCCCTTTATTAATATATTTTATTAGTATATAATTCTGCAGTGTAGTTAAAGCAATTGCTGTGATTGTGTGCTGAAAAGTAGAGCATGGGAACACCACGAGCAAGATCATCCTCTCAGTGTTGAATTATAACTTTATTTTATCTATTTCTTTACACTCTTTCCAGTATTTGTTTATCAACACTTGTTTTATCAGTGGCTATGTTGTATGATGAGCTGCACTGTGGTAAATTCTTTACCTGTGATTATGACTTGGTTTTGCCACGATTGAGTTGCTTCATGTGTGCCTGTCAAGGATTACAGAACCACATACTTTTCTCTGTGTTCATGTATAGAATCCATTAGTACTAATATTAATTGCATATTTATATCAAGGCAAAATTATGCTCTGGTGTACTTCTATTGACAAAGTGATTAAAACAGCAAACAAAGTTTAATGTTGCCAGAATTACCGTAGGCATTAAAGCTCTATAGGAACTTGTTGCATCTCCAGTATCCATTTGGAAACAGTAAGAAACATCCACTAAATTGGTGGTGGATATTTTATTTTTATTGTTTTCTTCTACACTTTTTGGTCAAAGCATATCTACATAAATGAACAGAATTTGCTGGGGTTTTGTTGGTTTTTGGTTTTTGTGGTTTTTTTTTTTTTTATCAAAGCAAAGCACATTATAATAACTTTTTATTGACAATTTTAAAAAATAAATAAAAATTTTGCAGTTTTGCATGGGACAGTTGGTACCTATAACATCACATATTCTGCTACCAGGTGCCCAACGAAATGAAGACATAATATCAATATTGAGAACAGAGTTCACTTTCGGTATTGAATAAAAGACTTACAGTGGATGTTGTTAATTTGCACTGTATGCTGAAAACCTGGAGCTGTGGATACATTACCATTCAGAAACACTTTTTCTCAAATGTCAAAGCCATTTCCTTACTTGTAAATTTTTTCCAATCTTTGGGTTTCTCAAAAAACTGCCAGCCATGGATGAACTGACCTAAGTGTGTCAGCTAAGGAGAAATTATGACAGCGTGCAGCAGTTGCTGCTCGGACTGCCTTTCAATAAAGAGAAGCAGCAGTGGAGTTAACAGTTCAAGCAGTTTATGACTTGAAAGTCATGACAAGATCCAAGTGCAGAAGTGATGAAGGCTGCATTATTTTACGGAAGATGGGGTATCTGGTCCAGCGAATTTCATTTTTCACAGGCCATGGACAATAGCTTTTTATGTTGTTTTATTTCTCAGGCTTGTATGGAAGATATACAAATGAATTTCGTGATCATACAGTGCCCACAGCCTGGTGTCTCTTAAACCTCCCTTAAGAGTTTCCTATTGCATTTCACACACAAATGAGTTTGTGTTTCCAGACCTTCCTGAAGCCTGACCCTGTCACTCATCTCAGTTCCCAGTGACCTTATCAAAACACTGGCAAGCAAGCAAACTTTAATTGATCCAAACTCTATTCATTTCCGTTTTTCCTTTGTAGTCTGGATTTTTTTAAAAAAAAACTTGACAAAACTGGGTTTTGCCAACTTACCAACAGGCTTTTGAAACTGGAAAAAGCCATATAAAACCCAGGAAAATCCTACTCTTAAGCTCAACAGGCTGTAAAACTCTGAGCATGAAAATAGCTAAAGATACAAAAGTGGAATGAATTTCTAAATTTCTGGCATGCAAGTGCCAACATCTGAGCCATTCCACTGAAATTGATAAGGACATTAATTAGGCAGCAAAACTATTCATGTGTAATTATTTATGGGGCTTTTTGCAAGGGTGTAGCACTTTAACATTTTTAAAGCATAAGGGCTGTGGCTTCCCTTCATCTCAGCACGTAAGGGTTGTCAAGAAAAATGCTCATACAGGATTCTGAAAACTGAGTCCAAGTTCACCTCTCTCTCTGTCCAAGATCAAGCAGATCTGGGTCTCGATAGCAAAGGACATTTAGATCTTGATACATTTGTAACAGGAAAGAGGAGAGGATGGAAGGCTGTGAACCAGCTTTGCTGGGAATATTGCACGTTTTAGTGCTTGACTGTACGTCCACATTAGTGAGCAGAGAAACGAATAAGAACAGTAGGAAACAAAAGAATTATCAGATATGCAGGTGAAAGCTGAGCTTTGATCTCTCATTTGTAGCCTCCTGTGGCTTTAAAAAATATTTGATAACACCACCATTAGCAGTTGTACTTACCTTTCTCAGCCCGTGCATTTTTAAGCATTTTAACGCTACGCTTCAGCTTTGCAAGCAGTGACAAAGATTGTTTTCTGATGGTTTTTGTTGTTAACAACACCGTTTTGAGTCACATTTCCAGCACCAAAATTAGAAGGCACAACTTACAAAAAGATATCAGGGTAATTTGTGGTTTTGTCCTCTGTCGGTGACAATTGTCCAGTTTTCTCCTGAGCTGATTTAATTTCTGCAAGGTGTCATGTCAGGGTCAGAAGGAGAGTGAGGAGGCCAGACTTTCATTGTCAAAAGCTTCCTGCTAGTTTCTGAAAAATTGTGCAGCTTTTAAAAAGTGCTAAGTGTATGGAGGATTTGTGCTGATATTAGGTTTTCATAGAAAACTGTGGTGAAAATATGCTAAGTGAACCAGGTAGGGTTTGGTGGGAGCTGTTTTATTTTCATTTGGGGGGTTTTGGGGTGTGTTTTATTTTTAATAGCATTTTGTACTCTGTAAGAGCCTAATGGCATCAATATGCTTTTATCTTGTCTACAGAGTGCATCAAAGGGAGGACCAGGATGAAATAGCTGCAGTCCTAAAACACAAGATTAAAAATCAGAAAGTGTGTGCAGAGCTTTGCAATAGATCTCAAGTCACATACTTTTAGTGCCTTTTTTTTTGTCTGGGAAACACCAGTCATGGTAGTTCACAGTGTTCAAGCAGTTGTTCACAAGGTGATTAGAAAATTTCATGATAAAATTTCTGGCAAGGTACAAATTATTTAAACCACCTGTCTCCTCAACCTTCTCTCTGGAGTTCACAAGGCTAAGAAGCGTTAGTGTGAAGTGAAATACACAGGATGTGGTTGGAGATGATTATATTTTACACTTGTTTAAATTGTTTGGGATTTGGGGTTTTTGGTTTGGTGTGGTTTTGGGGTTTTTTTGTGACAATGCATTTACAGCCATAGCTGATAGGCTGTGTGTTGAGGAAGCTTAATTCATATTTTAAACCAATAAATACATAACCTGACTAAAACAACAATTGTTTGGGGAAGCACAACTTCAGAATATTGATTGATTTCCAATATTCAGTCGCCTTCTAAGATATTTAGGATCTTATTAGATAAGATATTTACAATAACTTTCTCTAGAAAAGAGCAAATCACAATAGGACCTCTGGAGTTTGTCACTGTATGATGTCTGTGAACAGGTACTAGCTGAGGAACAAATAATTGTCATAGCAAAACCACTGAAGCCATAAAAGGCTGGGCATAAAACCTAACATGGAAATTAAAAACATATTTTACAAACCTATTTCTGTACAGTATGAACACAATTTTGAGCATTACTGATACAGAAAAATGCAGAAATAGTCACATTTATATTTTATGTTCCTTACGAAGTGATGTTCACATGTTTACATGTTATTCTCGCACTAGTAGAAATTTTTATTTTATTTTTTGGCAGACATCAGGAAAGAGCTGATGAAATTTGACTTGAGTGCAGGGTAAGCTAGTGACAGTTTAGGGCAAAAAATAAAGAATGAAATATATGAGTGAAATCACAAAGCAAGGCTGGCTGCAGAGCAGACATCAGGTCTCTGCACAGTGAGAGGGAAAACTTGCAGATTCACCAGGACCAGAAAACTGAAAGATTTGGTGAAATAAGAGCTGGGACTATGCAGGATATTAAAAGAAAGGAGTATTGGTCCATAAGCACAGTTCCCAACTTGTCTTTATGAGCAGCAACATTAGGAGAACACCCAAAATAAATCCTGTGCAAATCATGAAAGCATGCTAATGCAAGAGCTGGGACAAGTTTGGGGGGCTTCTCCTGAATTCTGTGTGCTACACTATGAGTTTGGCAAAATTCATACATTGTTGGCCAATTTTCCACCTTTTGTTTAGAAGAGATGGGCAAGATTTAAGCACCCAATCTAAAGGAGTTGAGTGGAGATCCTGCCAAAATTGTAATTGTACGCCTCAAACTTGCCTTGATCTGCCTGCTGGCTTTCTCATTTACTTTAAGATATAAAACTTTTCTACAGCTCTTTCTTTGCTTCCAGCACCTGCTGCAGTCTTGAAAAGGCTCAAGGATGCTTCACTGCTGGGCCCTAGTTGGACACAGGCTTCTTTCTAAGCTCCAGAGGTTTTATGTGGCGGGTTTGCTCAGAGCACGTGCAGGGGATTTTGCTAGAGCACTGCTTGTGGAATGAGCTGCACAAGACTGACTTCACACGTGCCTGCGAAATTGGTTATGTACAAAATGGTGTAGAAAAAGCTTTCTTTAGAAAAGCAGAGTGTCAGTCACAGCCCACAAGATGAGAGAGCATCTGGCTTGGAAAACTTAGCATTGTGCAAAGTGGCAGTGTCCACTTGACAGAGTCAGAGAGGACGGGTTTGTGGCCATGAGGTCCTGGGGTGAAGGACAGGGCTGTGATTTCCTGCTGAGCTGTGCCCTTGCAGACAGCAGTTTCAGAGCAGCTGGCTCACAGGGGTGGGAAGGTGACATTTTTTTAGAAATGAGGTCACTGATCTCTCAGAGGTGATATCCTGGTTGCCTATTTCGGCTTCAGAGACCCTCTGTGCGTTTTGCTGAAGGACACTCCTGAGAGTACAGCACAAACTGAAGTTGCACACTGCTTGGGTTGTGGTTGGCCCTCAAAAGTTGGACAGTCATGCTTATACTGCATCTTTTTTGTCTGTACCTCCTAGAACAGAAGAATCAGAGGTGTCTATTAAGATCCTTTTCAATCACTAAGAGAAAAACCTTGGATCTTCTGGTGCCTGCTGCATAAACACAGTGTTAGGAGTAGGTGTGATGTCACCTTCTCTTGGTTGTCCTAGTAACAAGTTAAGCTGTTATTCAAGAGGAATGCTCTGGGCTGTGCAGACAGGGTAGAGGGAAGAACACTCACTTTTGGATTTGAATAAATTGTTGCTTGAATTGTTTGTTACAATCAAGGCAGAATGCACCTGTTCGTGGCCAAAACAGTGCCAGGGTGCAGATGCACAGGACTAGACTGGATCTAGCTGAGAAAATAAATATTGCAAGCTGGAACTATAGAAAAGCCCTAAGATTTACACCCATTTCTTCATTGCAAGAAATAAGGTAGAAATAGTAGTTTGGGCCTTGACACTGTCTTGTGGGGCAGAGAGAGGTGTAACAATGAGCGAGTTGCTTAGTCTAGAAATAAATTTTCAATGCCAAATTTAAGCCCAAATCTGCTTTCAAAAAAACCCTGAAAACAAACATAGCTGTAGTAGGTATATGTGGTAGGAGAGGGTGTGGGATATTAGCATGTTATCACACAGCTGTTCTAGTTCTGTGTACTGCCCTCAATTCTTCAAAGTACTTGAAGTGCATCCCACAAACCTTGAGGCCAAAAGGAAGGAAAATGATTTGGTCAGCAGTAGGTGCTTCACAGTACCATACATCCTTACAGTACCTAAACTGCTGCTTGGAGACTGCTGAATCTGTGAAAAAGGATGAATTACTCTGTTCTCATTCATCAAGTAATTAGGCAATAAATATACTAACTGAGTAGTAATAAATATGCTAATTGATCACTAGTGTCACTTGTTGAGGGTGGGTAGCTGGGAACGACCCCATCCCAGTAAAAGCAGAGTGTAAAATGTAGTCTCCTTACCCAGCCATCAACTCAGAACAATCTGAGGTAGAAGAAAAGCTTCCGGAACGGTTTGCAATTATTTTTCTGGGTGATATGTTAATGAATGTATCAAGCTGATTGCTCAGGCAAGAATATCCAGTAATTAGCAGTTATGTCTGTGGTATGAGTCTTATGAGGCAGATAACCAATTTGAAGAGCTGTCTGCAGTTCAGGCTGCTGTGGCAAATGATTCAGGGAGATCTCAGGAATTGTTTTGGAACTGGCTCAGCAATGCTGCAAAGTTTGAGGAGAGAACTCTGGGTGTAACCCAGAGAGGAGGCTGCTGTCCTGGCTGAACTCAGGGGGTGAGCTGAAGTTACTGAAGTTCACTTACCTGTTTTCTGGAGTGAGATGGTGTCCCTGCCATCAGATCATGAAAGTCAGTTGTACTAATGTATTTCCTATCAGAATTATGATAGGAAGGAGGTTTAAGAGTAAGTGAAATCACAGCACAAGTGTTTTTAAAATGTCACTCCTGCAGTGCTAACATTCCCTCTTGTTCTGCCAACTTCTGTGCCTGTTTGCATTGGGTCTTCCTGTCAGGAGACTGCAGAACTAAAGAGAGCACAGCCTCTCTATGCTCATCAAGCTTGGTTCATACCCGATGCTTTGTAAAAAGCACTTAAGTGTGATAGCACCTGGTTTGTAAGACCAAGAGAATCTATCTGTACTTTAAAAAAAAAACCTTGGCTGTGAAGGGCATGTTGTTAGCAAAGGAGCTGTTGAAAACTCGATGGAAATGCTGAGTGTTTTATGTAAAAAAAAATCTTTCTAAAATTTAGATTACTAGAACAGGGAATGGGAATAAACAATCATTTGGGTTTGGAATTTCCCATTAGAAGGCATGTACAGAAAAGCCACTGGAGAAGTGTTAGAAGGGCATTTTGCTACTAGTCAGATTATTCTCCCTATTTAGGTGTGGATATGGTCCATCTGTTCATGAAACTTTGAGTAGTAAATTTCAGTCTTTGCAGGAATACTGTGTTTCGACTTCAAAAGGAGCTCAGGGTTGTTCTATGGAACTGATCCTGGAGACCAGAGCTGCTGTAAACACATGGAGTTAACTGCAGGACTCGGGTTTTTTGCAGGAGAGATTTCCTTGAGTTGCATGGTGAAAACCATAACTCGGAGGGCATAATCTAATTATTCACAGCAGTGAACAATTCCAGTCTCCTAATCTATGGGAGAAGTGCAAAGTGTGATATTTCAGGGACCCAAACTAATAAATCACTGGTTCAAATTGTGAACAGGGCTTTGCAGGAAACCTGTGAAAAGGAAACGGCAGGAAGAGAGTGATCTATTAAATGATGGGAATAGGAAATCTTCCAGTGTCAAAAGCTTTTTAGAGGCTTGGTCTTTGAGGGAAAAGTCAAATTCACTGCTGTTCATATGGAAGACTAAGGAACGGCTGAGTTTGGTGGGTGTTTGTAGCTCAGGGAAACAATCTGTGATGGGGAGATGTGGGATTAGGGAATGGAGAACAGTCAATGCGCCTGGTTTAATTGAATACAGGAGTCCTTTCTCAAGAGGGAAGGGGAAGGAAAAGTATTATTGTAGCCGTGGGAGGGGTCACATCTGCCTTTGCTCTGGGAAGACTGCAGGAGGGGCCTGGACAAACCACCAGGTCTTTTTGGGGAACAAGCCGAGATTTCGGTATTGTAAAGCCGATCAGCGGCAGCACCACTGAGGCTCCTTGACAGCGGTGGTTTGTCAGCAGAGACAGAACTCCCTTCTTTTTGCAAACTGCAGTAATAAAGATTGCATTGCTTGATCTGTGTGCCTGTGCTGTTACAGGGAGAACAGCCCACAGCTCCTGTTCCTTCTTGAGGAAAGGCTCTACCTGCTGTGTTGATTGATTGAAGCTCACTGGAGACGGAGGAAGATTTAACACTCACTTGAGGGGTTCTCTTCATAAGTTTAACGAGATAGATCGCCTAAAAACACGTTTCAGAGTTCAGATTTGCAGAGGGAGAACACAAAACAAGGAAACCCCTGCATTGTTGGGGTGGCAGCAGTGTTGTGACAGTATAAAAGAATTGCTTTAATTAAAAGTCGCTGAAGACAGGAAATCCTTCTTTCTGAGCACAGCCCAAACAAAGGATGTTCTCCTGCTACTCACAGCACTCAGAGGTGCAGTGGCTGATGCCATTTTACAGAGGTTTCTCCTGGACCATGGAGGTGCTGTAGTGGTTATCAAGTCCCTGGGGACTGAACAAGCATCTGCAGGTACTCTGTCTAGAACCTGTGGGTCATATTCCCACCTCACTCCCTCCAAAGAAAAGTCTCAATCACTGTGCATTTCAAAACAATCCAGGACCATTCCACAGGATGCAGAGGCACCATTCACCAAGGGAATCCTGTTCCCTTGCTTTTCAGGAGGAAAAAAAATTAAAACTTTTTGAAAATCCCATATTCAAAAGGAACAGTGATTTTATCATCCTTAGGAATACCTCTACCTCTTCTAGTAACTACAAGCAAGCAAGCCTCCATTATCTATTTCTACTATGTGTATGTTTTTTTAAGACACAATTTTGACTGTATCACTTGCAGGAAAATTTTGGAGTAATGAGAGGGGTAACTGCTATAACCATTTTCCTCTGCGACAGAAGAAAATACAACTGTGTATTTTAAAGCCTTTATAAAGCATGTTAAAATAACAGCTATGTGCATCAGAATGTACTTTTTTCAGTTAAAAACAATTTGAGAAATTATAAATTAGCTGAGTAATTAAAATTAACTTACATTCAAAAAAGGGAGACTTTTAAGTTAAGAAAGACACTTCTATAGAAATGGAAATTTTTGTTATTGAGGGTATTAAACTTCAAAGACAAGCAAGAACTGAGATTACCTGGAAAAGTACTTCTAGTTCCTCTTTAAAAAAAAAATAAAAGTGGAGGGAGGAGGATGAAAGTTTTACTGATAATCATCCTCTTTTTACTCTTGGTTACTTGTCTGTGTGTGGCAATGGAACAAGAAAAGGAAAAAAAATTCTGAAAAGACAAATTAAGAGCATAGAAACCTGTAATTACTTAGACACCTTAACTCAGACATGTTCAGCAATAGAAACAAAACTAATTTTCTCACTAATTGCATTTCAGTTACAGCCATTCATACAGTTTATTCTGAAAGATGAAGAATTCCAGTTATAAAATGCATCATTTGATATACATTATGCAAATTAAGTCTGTTATATTTTTGGTTCCAGCCAGAATCGAACTACAGAGAAATCCAAAGCAGAGCGACTGTGGTGCCCCGGCAGTGCAGGGCTGTGGGTCCTGTCACTGCTGAGGTGTCTGCCCTTAGCACCAGCAGCTCTTTGGGGATGCAAACTGGGTTTGCAGCAGTTTTCGAGCATGAATCCTGCTGTAAGTGTTCCCATCACACGGAGTAACCCTTGTTCTGTGTCACAGGAATCATGTACCGCAAGTCCTGTGCCTCCTCGGCCGCGTGTCTGATCGCCTCCGCCGGCTACCAGTCCTTCTGCTCTCCTGGCAAGGTGAACTCCGTCTGCATCAGCTGCTGCAACACCCCGCTCTGCAATGGACCCCGGCCCAAGAGGAGGGGGAATTCTGCCGTGGTGCCAAGGGCACACGTGACAACCACTCTTCTGCTTCTTAAATTTGTTCTGTTGTTTCTGTACTGCTAAACTTCAAGCAAGTTGTTTTGGTTTTTTTCTGCCCTGACACAGTTTGTCCTGCATCCTCCTTTCTTCAAAGATGCTGCAGTTATTTTCTGTTTGTTTCCAAATCCCTGTCAACAGCGAGGAAAGTTCAGTGGTTATGTGGAGATGAGGGGCTGATATATTTGTCAGCTAATGAGTTCAGTTAGCAGATTGAATTTCCAGTGTGCACTTAAAAATCCCAGCAGGATACAGAACTCCTGCTCCTTTTGCATAACTGGAAACAAACCCATCTGTGTTATTCCTTTTGTGATGCAGTCACTTTCCTCAGTCATTTCAGTTTCCACGTTTTTAAGCTCATTGCTAAGCATTAACTTTGCCTTATGAAGTCATACTTGATGTTCACGACGGCCGTTCTGTGCGCCCGGACGGGGCTCTGAGCCAGTCTCGAGGGGCACTGCTTCCAGGCTGGGATCTGGTGGTGCAGGACCCGGCTCCCGTGGGCTGCAGCCGGGCGTGGGCTCCTTCTGGAAGGTGCTCAGGAAAACTTTGGCGTTGCTCTTGGTGGAAGAACCGCGCCTGGAGGACATGAAGAGCAGCGGGCTCAGGGAGTGGGTGCTCCGCTCCTCGGAGCTCTGGTTGGCCCTGAGGAACCTCTCCCTGTTGGCGTGCTGGAGGGTGAGGCGGCAGCACAGGACCTGCAGGAACACGCTGCGGAACTGCTGAGAGGAGATGTTGTACAGCAGCGGGTTCACCACCGAGCTGAGGTAGAAGAAGATGTCGGTGATGGGAAGGAGGGTGATGTAGGCTCTGAAGTAGGGCACGGTCCAGTTCTGCTTCGGTTTAGCAGCAGCCATGATCCTTCTGACCTGGTTTGGCATCCAGCAAATCGCCAGGGTCGCAATGATCAGTCCTGCGGGCAGAGAGAGCAAGAAAGAGGTCAGCATACATGGGGGAAGACACATAAAATACTACAAGTTCTGCACTTACTTGTTAGGAAATGGTACCAATTTTTCAGTGTTTTGCTTGACAGCTTTTTCTGCCAGTAGCATTTTTTGTTTGTTGTTTTTAATAACTGTTACAAGGTCACTGCGGCACATGTTCAGACAAAACACTGCATAGCGCTTGGATGGTGTTTCTTTGTACCTGTTGTCATTTATTAGTTTTCAAACTGTTCTTTCTCTGATCATCTGTGTCTTTGGAAAGAATGCGTTTTTATTTTGGTTTGTGCTCTTACATTTCTTCTGTCTTTCCCTCGACTTTGAAAAACAAACAAAATAAATAGAATGTTATAGCCATATTAGATCAGGCAATACCCAGAAGAGATCAGATTCTTGTTTGTACTTTACAAAAAAGAAAATGTATGCATAATAATATATTTCGTGTTATTTTTGGTAGATTTCCTCTTACAGAAGCTATTTTTAAGTAAAACATGTACGGATCTTTTTATGGTAATTAAGATATGTTGGGCTTTCTTAAAAATGAAATTCCAGTGGAATTAAATGATGAATGTAAATGAGAAAAAACCCAAGCCTAGTCTTGAAAGTGTAAGCAGTTTCAGATTGTAAATTACGCTTTAAAATGTGGTATCTGACCATTTTGTACTTATATGTAAATATAAATACCTGTTGCTGCATCACTAATGGCATTAAAAAGGGGTGGATGTCTGAAAATTCTGCCTGCATGGAGCGTGCTGGGCAGGGTGCAGCGGTGCCGCAGCCCTTCAGGAACATGCCAGTGCCTTCAGCTGGCTGTTCCCAGGCAGGAGATGGAGCAGGAGCACCTGGATCCTCAGCAGCATCCTCTGCTGCTGCTGTGTGCCAGCGCTGGAAACCCTGACACCTCGTGTGGCATCGCAGGTAGGCAAAGTCACCGCTGCTGCTGCTGCCCCCGCGGGCACACGCTGCAGCCTCCAGCTCACTGTCCCCTCTGTGCTTCTCTCTTTGCAGGAGCCGTGCCTCACACGAGCGCTCCGAGGGAGCAGGAGCGTCCTGGTGGGACAGTTCTCGCTCAGTGTCACCTTGTCAACCTCACCCAGGGAGAGTCCTGTGGGGCAGTTCTGGCTCGGTGTCACCTTGTCAACCTCACCTCGGGAGAGTCCTGGTGGGGCAGTTCTGGCTCGGTGTCACCTTGTCAACCTCACCCTGGGAGAGCCCTGGTGGGACAGTTCTCGCTCGGTGTCACCTTGTGAACCTCACCCAGGGAAAGTCCTGTGGGGCAGTTCTGGCTCGGTGTCACCTTGTGAACCTCACCCAGGGAAAGTCCTGGTGGGGCAGTTCTCGCTCGGTGTCACCTTGTGAACCTCACCCAGGGAAAGTCCTGTGGGGCAGTTCTCGCTCGGTGTCACCTTGTGAACCTCGCCCAGGGACAGTCCTGTGGGGCAGTTCTGGCTCGGTGTCACCTTGTGAACCTCACCCAGTGCCTGACCTCTGCTCTCCACAGCAGCACAGGAGCTGTTTAATTCCTACCCCTCTGGGCTGAGCCAGAGTGCTCCCACTGATCAGGTCACTGTAGCAATGCTGTTCTGAAACAGCACACATGGGTTTTTTAAGCCAGGAAAACGATACTTCACTCACAGGAAGACGTGAATGTAGCAGGGAAAGGAGGCAGAAAATAGAAGAAAGATTTTTCATAACTTTGAAACTTCATCAGGGTATGTCCAAGTTCTCGCCACCAGTACCCCCAAGCAAAGAAAAGTTATGAAATGACTTTAAAAAAAAAAAGAAATTAATTTTTTTTTCATGAAAGGGATAATTACTTTAACGAATTTATTATCTCCCTGAATGAGCTACCAAATAAAAGCTGTCCTTTGGATCCCCTGCTTCTGTAATCACTTAATGTCGCAATTACTTTGGTGTGATGGGGAAGTAGCAGATCTTAAACCTGCAGCACTGGATGAAGAGCCCTGGAGGGCTGTTGTTGGCAGGCCAGCAGTAAACGTGTTACCTTTGCCATTTTCAGATCTTTGCCTACCAGAACTCTCCTCAGCCACTGTCTCCTTGCTCTCAGTCCCGCAGTCCCCTCCCTGCCCCTCTTCTTGCTGCCCTGCTTTCCCCCTTGCCTCAATTTTCAGTACCTGCTGTGCCTCTGCCAAAAGTTGATCTGAATTTTGTATTAATCCTGCAAATGTTTGTAGGCTTCAGTGCTTTTTTCCTGCTGTCAGCTTAACAACTATAGGGTAGCAGTCCTGGTATGGGCCAAAGGAAAATAAGGCCCCCTGAGCAGTGACTTGTGATGAGCCTCATAAAAAGGCAGTGGAAGGATTCTGTTGCTTTGCTGGGGCTTTTTCTCTGGTGCAACTTAAACGCAAATTTCAAAAGCCCAAATCCATGGAGTTGTCATCAATTTTACCAGAAGATCTCTTTCAGATGAGAAGAAAATAAGCTGTATTGTGTAATATTTTTTTTGTTCTTGTTTAGAAACAGGACACTTCATCACACTGATTAATAGTTTCCTAAATTATAAATGCTGCTGCGAAAAACTGTGAACAAACAATACGTGCATTCAGTTTGAAATCCCAACTGCAGTGCTTTGAGATGTCTGATTTTTTTTTGCTTCTATCTGAATTCCCTGGCACTGACCTTTCTTTTTAATTCAAACTGCCAAGTGCTTAAGATACCCCCTTATATTCTTCAGACACTTTTGTTCTGGAGAACTGAATATCTGGTAGTGTGTACAGCGAGTGAAAAATGAGCTGCTTGTGCCCTTGTGCGGCGCAGTGAGGTTTGCCTTTCGGGGTGGAGGGGAGGAGACGTCTGCAAAACTGTTGTTTTCCGGGGATGACTAATTGTTCATTTTCACACTTTGAAAAGACGCTTGTTGACTCAAAGGAGATGCACCATGCAAATAAACATGCTGACAGACTCACAATATTTTTCCCAACTTTCACACTTGGCACGGCAGCGCGGAGTAAATGGAAGCTCAGCAGAAGAGCACCTCGGGGAGCCTCCGTGCTCAGCACTGCTGCTGCCAGTTTGGACTTGGGCACGGGCTCGAGGAGTTTGTGCTGTGCTGCAGTGTGCCAAAGGTGCTTAAACAGCCTTAACCAGCTTGAATGTAAACCACACTGCATCTTACACCAGCACTGATGCGTTTTTCCCTTGAGCTTGCTGGAATCATTCTTCACATTTCAGCTCATATCAGACTTTGCCTTCCACTCCTTCTTATTAAAGGGAAAAGGATGGGTAGCTCTGCTTTTTTCCCCCCATTTTCCTGGCCATTGCATGGAAGTGACACAGAGCAGAGCTTTATCTTCCATGGAATAACAATGTTTATAAACAAAGTGATGCTGTGGTTCTGCAACCTCCATCACTGGTGCTTGAAATTTCCAACTCACATTTGAATCTCATTCCAGTTTAACCATCAGAAGGGCATTAGAAAAATGCCAGCAGAAGCCAGGAGCCCCTCTGTTCTCTTCTGTAAGTGAGTACATCTCAACCTTTAAGTAAGGGCAGGAGCTTAGAATTCATTTAACATTGATTCAGATATTTTAAGGTAACAAACAAAACGAAAAGACATAAAAAGATCCTTGACTAAAACTACATTGAAAAGCTAAACCATAAACAAGCCACAAAAGAGTTTACCCCAAAATATGAATTACCACATCCAGCTACTATTTTAATCTGAAAAAACACTCAGCCCAAGCCTCTTTACAAGTAAAGCATACAAATTTAACAATACTTTAAATTTGGGAATCATTACTCTAACTTCCCAAAAGTCAATCTCACGGTATTAATTCTTAATTTGTGACAAAGGATCATTTATGTAGTAAAATAAACATAGCATTTAAGTGCCAATAGTATAAATATTCATTGCTGGCAGAGAATAGGAGTTTGGCAGTCATCTGCCCCTTAGCATACTTTTTTATTACTGAGAACATTCCTCTGGGCCATAGGGGATGGAATTAAATTAATTATGAACTTTATTGGGAAGGATTTTAAATACGTGCAGATGTCTGGTTGAGAGGGCTTCCTTCTCCACCCTTCCCCTTGTTCTTCTATTCAATAGATTTTTTGCCTTTTTTTTCTGTACCTGAGCACTTAAATCTGTCTCTTTTCATGACTCCAATGTTTTGCCTCTATCCTGGCCACTGCCAGCAGTCCTAAAAAGTCTGAAATTGTCAACAAGATCATAATTGCCACCAGACAGTGCCAAGAACAGCTTTCCTTTGGCTGCCACAGCCCCTTAGCTGAGGCTGTTGGTGACCTCAGGTACACAGTCCTTTGCCTGAGCCCTTAACCCCGACCATTCTGGTGGGTCAAGGTCTGCCAGACTCTGCTGCTGCTGCTGCTGCTCTGTCCCAGTCAGCCCAAAGCAGGGTTAGACCTCAAACTTTGCCTCTCTATGATTAAATTAATGACACAAAGGCAGGCTCTCAGCATCTGCGTGTAAAGTGACATTTAAATGGCAATTGTCAGTGGAATAGAAGCATATGGTTACTGAGCTGTGAGTCAAGTGCAGGCAGAAATGCAGTTTGTCCAGAGGAAGAGCTTTTTTAGCGCTCGTTTCACTTTTGTGTGCTTGGCCTGACTATACTCAAAGGCAAAACATGACACTAATGCTTAGCCACAAAGTCCTCAAGCAGTGCATCAGAAGTGCCGAGAAGTCCCAGCACAGGAAAATAAGCCCACCTTTAATTATTAAGTTTACCATCATAAAGCAATGCTAATCGAGGAAAGCACTTGGTCCCTATTGGATTCTGCTACAAATGGCTTTGAAAACATAAGCAAAGATACCTTCCCACCAACCAGGGTCTCGATGGTCTCAATATCAGCCACTACTAACTCAGGAGAAGGGAAAAAAAAGCAAAGACTGAAGTACTAATTAAGAACCTTACTTTCAGGAGGTGGGGTTTTGGCCTGTATTTGTGTTACATTTATTATTTTAACCAGGACAAAAATCTTGCTTTTTGCTAGAAATAAGGACATGAGGCACTAGTTTATTGTCTTTCTAGCTTCCAAGAAGAGTCAAGGCATGAAATGCAGTCTTCAGTCACTGAGATGACCTTCCCAACTGCAGATCAGTGCAGCGCTGTCTTCCAGCATCTGCAGCTGCTCTGTGCCTCGGCTGCTGCAGCTCCCTGCATGTCAGGAGTCAGCTGCCATATGCTTCTTGTCTCCTGACAATTGTCATTGAAATGTCAGTTTACGAACAGCTGCTACTTTCATTGCTGCAAGTCTGGCTTCTGATGCAGCAAGGAAACCAGGCAGAGTGATGCCCGAACGGCTGCGGCCCCTCGGCTCTGCAGGCTGCTCTGCCTCAGCGTGGGAAACTGAGGGAGGCTGGAGCACCTCAAGCAGGGGGCTGTCTTCCACGGTCTCCAGTCTCAAGGATCTCCTGCTGGTTCTTCTTCTGACAGGTAAGAGTTTGGAACAGTTTCTCTGGTCCTCGAGCAGCTGGGTAAAATTTCAGATCCAAGCCTGCAGCTTTTAACAGCTCCTGGTGAGTATCTGGTGTCAGCCACTGTCCAAAAAGGGACTGGACCCCCTCTCTATCTCCAACCAACAGCATGAGCTGTTGATGAGCAGAAGCGTGTGGAGAAGGGTTTGAGAGAGGAACACACCTTTCACTTCTGCTCTCGGTCTCATCATTGCCTCCCCCATCGTCTCCCTTGGGTTTAAGGTCAGGAGGTTTTAAAGCAAGATCCACAGAGGAACTGCTCTCTCTTCAAGGCTTCTGTGGAGATTGCAATGTTTCTGCCAGAGCTGGTATCTCCACATAAAAGGGTCTGTATAGCACAAACCATACACTAAAAGGCCTTTGTATATCCTAAATTAGTCTTGTGATATTCAGTGCTGTCATGCCCGCATCCTTTTTGTGCAGCCTGTCATCATCTCCCTAGGAAACCTCTGCCTTTCCCTCTAAGATCCAGAATAAGGGAAAAAAAGGCAATGGGACAGATCAGAGGGATAATCCTCCAGACACAGAGAAGTGGCCCCACTCTGCTTGCCCACACACAAGTGCAGAAGGCCCAAGCAGGCTGCTGGGTTCTCTACGGCAGCAGAGTGCCCACAAATCCAGCTCCAGCTGGCACACAGACACAGTGCCACACGTCATGCAGGCATGAGATAAGCCCACCACAGGGTTCCTATCAGATCTACCTGTGTGCCCCTGTCCAACACTCACAGCATCCTTTTGTAGGCAGCAATTCACAACTGGATCTCAGACCAAACTCTGGTCCCTCATGTCCCACACTGTGTCCCCGTTCGTGTGGGCAGTGAAGCAGCTCCTGGGTACAGAGTCACTGCAGGGAGCACCACCAAATCTATCAAACAGAAGGGGTGGTTTCACTGCCCTTACAAGTTCACTCGTGAGCATTAATCTTCCATTTCCCAAAACCCCACCTCTCAATCTGTATTCAGTGCACAACGCCACAACCATCAGTAAGGGTTTTGCTTGAATGAGGGCTGCACTGTGCTCCACGGGCAGGATAAACTTCTGATGAAGATTAAAAACAGGAAACGAATACTAATACAAACTTCTCCCTTGCCCCGCTCAACCACATGCAAGTTTCTTCTGCTGAAGGACAAACATTATAGTAATAATAAGCACATACTGATGTATGTTGAGGCAAATATAAAATGTATTAACCTGAGAGATAAATATTGATATTGCTTTGTCCATGTCAATATTTAGTTCAAGGGACAATAAATTTTGATATTCACTGCAACAAGTCAATACATGCATTGCTACATGCATTTTGTATAAGCTCAAGTTATTCAGCAATTTTCTTCTTTTTAACCTCAACTTTCAGAATCACAGATTTGCTTCTCAAAAATGCTTCTTTGTAAAGGAAGAAGGCAATAAGTAAACTAGCCCTACTCTGGCAGTAACTGCAGGGAGAAAAGATGAGAAGATATGGCCAGTGTTTATCTCCAGGGATTTCCCGTTCCGTTTTCTCACCACCAGGGAGACCCTCAGGCTCCCTGTGGGCTCTGACACTGGATCTGGGCTGGCTGCTGTGTGCAGCCTCCCCAGAGAACAGGAGTTTCCTCATGGCTGCACATCAGCAACTCGCTGCCTTTGCTGTGGAGCCACCTCCCTTACAGACCACACACACGGGTGCCACTGGCAAAGCAAAGCTGAGGTCAAACCCCTGCCCCTGCCTCTGCTGGTACTGCAGGGAAACCAGGGGCAAAGGAGACAGCGAGACAACATTTTTGTCACCAGCACAGGCAGGAAAATCTCCAAGTGTTCACAGAGAGGCTCTGGCAGACATCCCACAGCCCTTCCCAGAATGGGTTTGAACTGAACAGAAGTCAGCAACAAACTCGTTATCGTTGTAAACACTGCTGGAAGGATTAAGCATATGGCCCGGGACAAATGGCTGAAAATCAGCTCCACGTACATCTGATCAACAGCTTCCAGAAAAAGCCAATGGACCAGCAATTCCCACAGCCTGCAGAGGCATTCGGGTCCATCTCATGTTTGTTATGCTCCTCCCAGCTTCAAGGGTGCTGTGCAGTGAGGCTGTGTCTCATTAGGGAGCACGCTTGGGTGACAGGACAGTGCTGTCCCGTGAACCAGTGCAATAAGTGAAAGGCACTGAGGAAAAAAAAGCTGCCTCTTGGGGCAATAAATGAACCAAACCTGCAAATTTTTAATAAATATATTGCTGTTCTGTTGCACATAAAGTTGAGTTTCTTCCAACTCAAGCCACCATTAAGAGTCTCACTAAATCCCAAATGCTAAAGTGATGCACAAATTCCTCCCGTGAGTGGCCATTCTCTGCTCAAAACAGAAAAGTGTTCAAGAGTGGGGCAGTGACAACACAAGGAGTTTATTTTTTATTTTACTTAAAGCTTCTGTAGATAACTGGAGTTGTCAGGCATATGAAGAAGAATTTCACACAAATATTTGCCCCATGGCATCAGAAAATCAGCTGCTGCTACTTTTGACACTTCATTTCACAGGTGACTATGTAAATCATCACTGAGGCCCAGCAGATGCTGCAGAATCCAAACTGTACATCTTCTCACTTGGATTGGAGTACACTGCCTTGCCTCAAATACCCTTAAGGGTGCCGTGAGACCACTGAGACCAAACTGGCTTCTCAGAGCTTCTGGCCAAGTGTGGTGTCCCTGAGTCAAACCAGGGATACAAAAGCATGCCCACAGTCCCTCTCGCTGGATGAAACCCCAGCATCACCCAAAGGTTTGCTCCATTCAGGTCCTCCCTGCCCTGCCACACACATTTCTTCTCTTGACTGGCAACACAGAGCAGCTCTGGGCTGGCTGCAGCACAGCAATACCCCATCAGTGACTCAGAGGCAAAGGGTGAGGCCAATTCTGTGTTTCCAGCAACCTGACCTTTAATAGAAACCAGTGCTGAAGGAACAAGCCCAGAAGAACACCTGAGCTTCCTTGCAGGGTGATGATGCTTCAGTGTCCATTGTACTTCAGTCCTCTACAGCTGATAACAGCACATTGGGCTGAGAAACACAAACACTGCCCTTAAAGAATATTATGAGAGATTTACATGGAGCTGAAACAAAGTTTCAGGTCTGTGTATCATTGATCCACACATCTGGGACTTAGAGGGCACTACAGCAAAATCTTTTCTGACTCTGCAGCTTTAAAACACAGCAGCTTAGGGGATCCCATCACACACTTCCCCACAAGCAATGGCAAGCATTGCTCTTCAGAAGAATAAGCTACTTTTGCTTTGCACCATCATCTAACAGCCCACATGATAGAGTGGTACCAGAGGCACCAGAAGTTGCCAGGGGAACACAGATATGCAGAACATAATTAGTGAGGACACAAGTGTTAACAGTTTTACTTCTCAGCAATTTAAAATGTCTGACAATTATCTTCAGTTCCTAGCAGGGTCAAGTTTTGCTTCTCAAATATTTTTAAATACTGTCATTCTGCAGTACAAACATGAGAAAAAAACCTAAAAACACTCAAAAAAGTTTCATGACAGGAGTATCGCTGCTGAACGTCAGCAGACGTTTTGTGAAACAGTGATTAAAGTCGTGATATGCTTTTAAAAACCAGACATGCTCATAGAGCACCAGAAGGAATCGTTAGTTTTAATACTCTGTGTCGGGTTTGCATGTCAAGGGCTAGGTAGAGGGGGAGCTAAAGAGGTGGCTCCTGTGAGAAGCTGCCAGAAGGTTCCCCCACGCCCAGTGGAGACAATGCCAGCAGGTCCAGGAGGTACCCAGCACTAGAGGCTTATCTTGCTCTTCAGTACTAGTCTTACAATATCAAACTCCATCTTAGCACTTCTCTTCAGCTGTAATTCAGCTCTAACTGTGCACAACTGTGCACAGAGGTGATGTTTAATCTATGATACTGAAACCGCATAACCCAGCACCAAAGCTGCACCCTGCGACAAGGGTTTGCCTTTCAGGTCACTCACCAACACACCACAGCACTTTGCCTGGGACCCCAGTGTTGTCCTGTTTTTTGCTAAGCCTTCTGTTATAACCTTGGAGTCAAAGAATTTTCACACTGTTTCATGTAAACAATGGCCAATGTTTATTTAACCGTCTTTTCTGTTTTTCATTCCTTTTGTGATAAGAGAAAGTTTGATGAGCATCCTTTTTCTCCAGTGGGATTGAGGAGGAAGTGACATGTCCTCCAATCCCTTGTGGAGTTGAGAATCGTATAAAATATGTTAAATGTAAATAAAAGTTTCTCTTTTCTCTCCTTTCTGCTGAACCTAGCAGGTGTGAGAGTTTCCTTTATTGTGCTCTCACCGGCACATCCCAACTCTTCGGACAGAGCCGAGGCTGCCCCCAAACATAAAAGCCAGCAGAAATCCCTATGCTCCCTTGTCCTCTTTGGTGCTTTCCCTCACAGAGGTGGGTAAACAGTCATGAGCGTACAATAAATACCAACCTGGCATTTGCAGTGAGGGCTGACTGTTCATTCATGTGCCCATCTCGTGCAGTTTGTCAATAAAAGACAAAATCCAGCATCTGCTTTCGAGCCATTCATTGCCGTTCATGAGCACAATCCTCCAGGAAAACATAAAAGCCCTTTTAAAAGCAGGACTACTTCGGTGAAAAGAAGATCAAGAATGTTGTGGAAATATTCATAGACTCAGCACCAGAACACATTTCAGGGTAAAATAAATATATTTTAAAGTGCTCCTTTTTAGAAACGTTAACATTCCAGCTGTCAGGAAAGACACGCTTATTGGAAATTGTTATTTCTGAATTGAGAAAGTATTTTTAAAAATCACTAATATGGACCGAAATGTGTAGAAGGGAAGAGGTTTAGTTTTTATTGATTCTTCTTCCTTGCAAAACAAATTCTTACCATGGTTGCTTTGATTTTCTTTTAGAAAGAGTGAAGACCTGTTTTCCTTCTGCACTGGCGAAACAATGGGAAAAATACATCTTCCATATAAATCTCATTTAAATTCTGCATTCTAACTAGCGAACACAATTTGGAATTGAGAGGTTTTTTGTTTTTACATTACAAAATGAGCTGTTGCAACATTAAACAGCTCATCTATTGCAATTCAGCAGGAGAAATCATTGAACAATCAACTGCAGAATACAAATACAGAACGACACTGTATTAGCTTGGCAGATACATCAGATACTTGTGAGCTCTGCCAGAAAGACAAGCTTTAACTATGTGTTATATGGAACTGATGATCATGGGGAATCAGCAAAGATCTTCCTAAATGAGAAATGCATTATCAATATACAAGTCAGATTTTTTGTAGGAAAAACCTGCAAATGAATAAAACTTGCTATATTTTAGCAAGTGAGATGAAAACGGAATTATTGATGCACAAATGGTAGCATGATCATGCTTGCCAGCTGCTTTAAAAAACAAATGCAATTGGAGTTTATGTTCAGCAGCCTAAGTGAGAAGGGAAACCAAAGCAAATTGCCATCAAAATTATGTGTAGTTATCCAAATTCCACCAACCCAAATCTGCAACGGGAAGCAGGAGCCAGGGAATGGAGGAGCAGAAATTCACAAGGCAGCTGTGGCACCACTGGCATGAGGCTGACAGCTCCGGGGCTCAGCTCTGAGACTGAAGGCCACTTCTTTGTTCTCCTCTGTCCCTGAGAACTGTGACTATCTTAACCTGCAGGAGGGTGAGGAATGAGGTGTTGGGTTTTGGAAAGGGTGGGGAGAGGAGGAATCTCTGACTCAGCCATCTCCAGTCCAATCCCAGCCCTGCAGGCACACCAAGCCTGAATTCCAGTCTGACTCTGAGCTGTGCCCTGCCCATCATGTTAATGGGGGAAACAGAAAGTAAATGCTAAGCAACAAGGCAGATTTATTTTCTAAATTAGGCCTAACCTTTGATTATTTGGATCAAACCCCTGGGTAGCGACGAAGCTCCTTGAAATCACTCCAAGAAAAATGTCCCAGGCAAACAGGGCTTGTTTGCAGCTTCCCTCCGAGAAGGCTGTTCAGGGAGCTGCAGTATTTTGATGGCAGCAAAGTTTCTGCTCTGCTAACACCTGACTCTCCTTTTATTTACATTTTGGAGCTGTCCAGAGAATTGTAATGAGTGCAAACCTGTCAAAACCTCCTTTCTCAAGCCTTTTCAAGGAGTATATATACAAGATAAAGAGCGCTCCTCCCCCTCACCACAGCCTTGGCAGCAGCCTAATTCAAAGTTTCCCCTACCAGGTTAGAAGGTGAATTATGCTCTGCAGATGGCACTCAGGTAAGCACCTGGGCACGGATTTGCCCAGCACACGGACACGATTTGGTTTGGGAGCCTGCTGCCTGTGCTGTGATATTTGCTCTTTGCTTCCAGAAGCTGCTGGGGACCTCCAAAATGTCCCAGGTGGGCAGCTCACAGCAAACGTCAGCCAGCCCCTCTTCCTCTCCTCCCCAAACTCGATCTCAGCCTTGTATCTCTGCTACAGCAAAAGGTGTCAGCTCATTTTGGTGTATATAATTTATTTGAAATTATCTCCCTTATAATGATTTTTAACTTTGGAAAAAATCAGTGCGTGGTCCTTTCCTCATCCAAGCTGTACAGGGTACATTTTGCTGGCCTTTTAACTCTCTTTGATTTCCTTGAGGTGAACCCACAGCTAACCAGAGTATCCCAGGTGGAACTGGAGCATGCAGCTCTCTCTATGTTTTGTAGCACCTATCCAAGAAACACTAAGAACTGTAAGATACTACTGCAGACCTGAGAAAATCAAGCTTGAGCTCCAAGTGCCCAACATCTTGCTCTATCCCTCTGTTCAAGAAAATGAAGGAACAAAAGTGCTTTTTGGGGCAAACCCTATAAACAAAGAGGAAGAATCAAGATGTAGCAATGCATTCCGTTATGCCATTTTTAACGTTAATTCTGGAATCCAGTAATAAATATGGTGTTTTCTGGAACACAGTGAAGATGCAGAGGATTTTAGCAAGGACTAAATCTACCCTAACTGTAAATTACAAAATAAATTTCTTTCTCCAGCCTCATGCAGCTGGTTCCAACTGTGGGCACACAGGACCACTGTGAAGAGAAAAGACTTTTACAATAACCCTTTCACATATAATAAAAATATGACTGTGAAAGAGAGAAAGAAGATCATTAAATATCAGAATTCACAGCAACTGAGAGGGCGATTATAAGCATTTGGGAACTTTCCTATGCATTTATATAGCATTTTAAGTTCAACTGTTGGTCTTCAGTTTGACCCAGAGCATGACAGAAATAGAGAATCCTATTGCTTCTAACATTGCTACGTAATTGAGTAGCTGTTCTGCCCCTGTTAACACAGCCATATCCACTGGACTTTTACTTCTCACCCTCTTTCCAGAAAGGTCTCATCCTTTGAAATAAGTTTTTCTACTCAGACTTATCAACTAAGACATCTTGGGAAGAGATTTTTAAACACCTTCTTTTGAACTCTGTAAGGTTTCTACCTACTAATGAGTGAAACTCTAACTCCCAAGAGGTAATAGAGCTAATTTTTCTTAAAGTATTCAAGAGATTAAACCAAAAAGTCTAAATCATCTTCCTGTATGGCAATAAACTTCTTTGACCAGTAAGTCACAGAGCAAAGGACAAGCAGCTCTTTCCTATGATATCAGAGCAAAACTGGGCTCTTCTTGAAGTCAGAGAGCCAAGAGCCAGGACTTGGTGCTCCAGTGACCCCTGGGCAGCTGGGAGGGGTGTGGCAGGATGCCTTTCCAAACCCTGCCTCCCACCACTGAAGTCAGGGAAAACCCTTTCTGTGGCTGCATCTTTAGAGCCTGTTAGAGCAAAACAGAGCAGGAGATCTGCTGTGGGGCACTGATGGGATCCTCCATCCCTCTGCTAAGGCAGCTGGAACACCCAAGGGCCTCTCATTTACCCCAAGCACCAAGTAAATAATGTCACCTGATTTGCTACAAGAATATTCCATCTACAGCATCTCCCTAAAAACAGAGACAGCATCTTCAAAGCCCAGGTACTTCTTTCCTACTGCCTTCCATATACCCAAGCTAATTTATTGGACAAAAAATCCTGCAGAGATGGAAACTAATTCCGGGTAGGTAAAAGCAATCATGTACACTGGTAAACAACAAGGAACAACACAGAGCAAACCCATATTTTAAAAGGCTGGTGCGTAACACTGGGATTGCACTTGCTCTGCTGCCCCGAGCCACCTCATTACCTCAGTGATTGCAGAAATCCTGCCACACTCTCTTGGAACTTCACAACAGGATCAGGTGCTGAACGCAGCTGAAAACCTGTTTAATTAGTAGCTGATCACAAAAAACAAAATTTACTTACTCGCCTCTCCAGATAGTAAGAAAATGGTTTCAATTCTTATTGTTGTAGCCACATTTCCGCATTAAACTGTATTATTTTTAAAATCCTGTTTGCAGTCAATCATATTACCATGCTCTATAGGAGTTTTTTGCTAAGTACTTAAAAAGACACCCAATGAACCCAGTGTGGAAAAGCATCTCAGCATAGTATGAAGACCTGTGCTTAATTTTACATTCTTTATTTGGTAAAAATAGGAGTTGTTCTGCACTGAAATTCATATTTGTAATAAAAGTCCCACTCAGCTGCTCATATACTAAAGAAACAATTCATGGCTGAATAATGTACCAATTCAAAAGCAATCTCTCTAAGCTACAGGAAACCTCTTGAGCTGCTGGTCTGAACAAAATGAAGCCTCAACAAAATGAACCATTTTGAAACTAAATGAAAATTTAGCAAATTGATCTGAACGAGAAAATCTTATGTTCAATGCGATTTTTTTTTAGCCACACTAGAAAGGCCTGCTAGAAACCATGTTTGGAAAAAAAAATCACACTAATAAATCAAAGGATGGTGTTATTGTTTGTTGGTTGGTTGGTTGGTTGGTTGGTTGGTTGGTTTTTCTAAAGGATATTTCTTTTTAAAACGGGATAATGGTTTTATAACTTTGTGTTTAAATAGCAACTGCCTAGTGCTGAAAGAAAGAAACACTGGATGGTGTCTTAAGAGGGATGTTCTCTCTTCCAGCTTTAATTTTTAATCTGCCTTTTGGTGCACCTGGCTCCTCACAAACCTCTCAGCTCCACGAGTCACTCTGAGATCAGCACACCAGGAGCCAGCCCCAGCTGAAAAGAAAGGCAGTGTTTGGTTTGTGCACTGCCATGAGCTACTGGAGCAAAATGATTGCAGATCAAAATTATGAGGTTGCTGGAGCAATTTAGGCTGGCAAGATGAAGAGCAGAGGGAGGGACACGATGCAAATGCTGGATGTGCAGCCATCCAGCAGTACAGCAGAGGCATAAAGGGTAATGGAAGAAGGGAAGAGGGGATGGTAACAGAGGAGGGTTGAAGGCAGTGATCGCATCAAGAATCTCTTATTTTCTTGAAGCAGCATGCCACAAGAAAATGTTATTCCCACTGATCCAGTAAATGAGTCTGTTTTTCATGGAGGTGGCTTAAGGAAATCAGGGGTGGGCAGAGGAGAAAGTCTATTCATGCAAAAGGACAATTTGCAGTTGGAAGCGGGTTTTGAACAAGGGTCAAATGAGAACACCTTTAGGGGGAACACAGCTCAACCTCATCTGGGACTACTGGGACATAAAAGGGCAGTTACACAATCACCAAGGACAAAAGGCCTCTTTTAATTAAAAAATAAATAAGTATGGTCAGCACACTCAAAGTTGGGTTAAGAGGTGTCAGGGCTGGTGCATATGCCAGCAGCAGGCAGGGATTCTTTCCTCGACTGAGACACATACTGGGTTGGGCTTTAAAAAAAGCTCCTTCTCAATCTGGTCCCAGGGACAAAATTAAAAGTCTGTTGTAACAAGATGAGCAGCAGCGTTAGACATGTGGGACTCAAAAGAACATTTTACCCATCTGAAGCACTAAGAGAAAGGATTTGCACTGTACATTTGTACGGAACAAGGGATTTTTTTTTTCTTAATTAAGTGGTCTTGAAATATGCAAACTGTGCGCTGCTCGCTCACTCTGCTTGAATTAGTGATTTACAGTGACAGTTTACCTTTAGTTCCACACCTGGAAATAGGAAATAAATCAAATTATAAGCTGCCAACAATGGTCTCAAAATGGAGAGCACTTCACCCAAGAACTGCTTGGAGCTTGCTGAGCTGGCACTGCATTACAGCAGATCCGGCAAGATTTTCCACTGATGACAGGAGCTGCAGGCGGGTACAGCACCGTGACAAACTCACTGGGGCACACTCTGCCTCCATGCTTTAAAGGGAGAAGGGGCAAAAACCAGCTGCTGCCTTCATGAGGTGTCTCAGGAGCAAAAGGACTTGGAGCACTTTCCTGGGATGAGGAGGAGCTGCTGGCACTGCGGGGCCCGTTCCCAACGCCAGCACCATGGGAGGACAGGAGCACACACAGCTCCTGTTGGGTACCTCAGCCCTCGTGGGCACTCAGCACTGGCTGGAACCTTGCTGCACCCANCCTCGCCCAAGAAAAGGACCACTGTCTAATGTCCATTCAGAGGAGCAGCGCCTGCATTGCTGGCTGGCCAAGCTCAGCATCTCCTGCATCTCTTGGGAAGTTCCTGTCCCCCAGCCAGGACAGGGGTCTGGGAGCATCTCTCTCACACACTCACACCATATTAACAACATCCTGGAGAAACAAGGGGGCATCAGAGTTGGGAGAAAACAAAAGCAGAAGAAAACCCCGAGGCCAGAAAACAAGCCACCAGCACGGGAAAACCAGGCTCAGTGCTGAGGATCGAGTTTTGTCTCATAGAAACAGTTTCAAGAAAGTGCCACCTCTCGTTTGTGCCAGGTCTCACTTGCCTCCACCAGCCAACTTGGCGTACCCCCTGACAGAGTGCCATTGTTTTCCAGTGCAATGTGTCTGGGAAATCCAATTGTTTCTCAAGAAGCACTTCCTAGCTCGTGGAGTTCTTTAGAGCTGCCATGCTCTGTGGCAATCAAAGTGTCTAAATAAATATGCAAAAGCGTGCTCAAGCCAGAAAGCCTTCCAAGCAACCAAGAGAGTTTTTTCCCCCTTTCGGCACGGCTCGGAGTCGCTCACAGTCTGTTTTTGTCAACAGCAGTCAGGCACCAGAGCACAGGCACTGCACAGGAGGGTGCCACGTCTTACACTCCTGCGGGGTGCCAATCCCACGGGGTGACAGCGGGGACAGGAGCGCAGGATGAGAGCAGCCAGGAAGCACACACACACTCACACACGCATAAACACACAACTCAAGCTGCTCTAGCTCACAGCTAATGGCAAAACCCCTCTCAGCATTGTATGTAGAAATGCCTGATAGCTGTAAATAACTTTTTCTGCGTTTAATTCATGTATAATGAAACAGCAGTGGGCAAATGCGGTTCAGTATTCAAAAGAAGAGGCTGCTCAAGCAAATGCATCTTCAAGCCTGCATGGCAGAGCTCTCTTGCTGTGCCACAGACTAATGGATTCCAGTGGCAAAACATGAGTGTTGCACATTTAACTATTAGATTAGTTATGCAGCTTTAAAAGCAAGGCAGTTATTCCCACGTCCAAGCAGGAAGGTCCTATACTCCTCAAGTGAAAATGCAAACTCTAAGCTCACTTTTGATTAGAAAAACAGGACCAGTGGTAACACACACTGACAGCTGCATCTTTTGGTTGCCCTTTTTTAATGGATTTGAAATAGGAAGATACCACAGGTGTTAAGAAATTTCCTCAGCATCACAGGGAAAACACCATCCTGTGGCAGAGCATCAAACAGACGTGGATGTCCTCATGGAATCCTTTCTTCTCATCTCTGCTCTCCTCCCAGACAAATTTACCAGCCTGAGCAATGGTAGAGCATTACTTCAGCCCTTTCCCATGATTAACACATTCAGACTATACTGACAATCTTCTTTTCAAACTTTTTTTTTTTTAAATAATCAAAATCTTACTGTTTAAAAGAAAGAACCCCCAAAATCCATAGTTTGCAGAAGAATGTATCCGTATTTGTTATATGTTAATGCTTTACCACGGCAATTAAAAGACTGGAAACCAAACCCAAGTGACAGGTATATTTTTCAAGATCACTGATCTTTTAAGTAGGGGGAAAAAATCCCAGCTTTAATTGCACAAAGCTGCATATCATGCTTCCCTCTCTTGAGATTTCATTATAGGCCTGAAACCAGAGAATTGCATTGCCGGCTCTTGCCTGCTCTTCCAGCTATTTCTGGTTTTTAATAATTATTCATTAATTGCACACTATGATAAGATCCTTGCTGTTTTGAAACATTTTCCCTCTGGCCCCCATACTATTAAAGACCCTGATTGCCTGCCAACAGCGTAAAATTAAAAATCAAAGCACTACCTCTGAAAGGTTTAATATGTGCCACACTGAAAGAGTTTCTACAGCTTACAGCCATGTAATTGCATCACCAGCTAACTGCACAATCTCTCCCAGCGTTTGAAATGCTTCCCTTTGAAACACTAGCCAGCTGAGAGCAGAGGTTTTGTTTAACACCCTGATTTACTCTATGTGCATGCCAGAGTGTTTTCGTGTCTCCTGTGTCCTTCCCTGCTCCCTCTCTGCTCTGCGCGGGGCAGGCGGGAGGGAAAGGCGCAGCCACCCAGACACAAGGCACCCTGCTGCCACTGGGGAGAGGAATTAGGGAGGGGAATTAAGAGTCAACAGCTCAAGGAGGAGATTAAAACCAAGCTGAACTTCGTCTCTACCCACCTTTTAAAAGCAGGTGGGGTTTTGTGCCTGTTGGATCCCCCTCTGGCCCCCGTTACAGACCCATCTCTCTCTTCCCTGGTGCTGCTCCCAACAAACAGCAGCCGTGAACACCTCCCCTCCTTCCCTGGGCTGCCCAACCTCGCTGGACCCGGCCTGCTCAGCCCACAGTCACAGAAAGAACTTCCATCAGGCCTTTCTTTATGGATCTCCTCTCCAAAAGGGATGAAGCTCCCACATTTTGCCAGTGGCTACGGGAAGGAGCAGGTACCCCGTGCCGCTGGCTGGAATAAACCCAGCAGCTCTGGTGACCAGCAGCAATTCACAGCCGTGTCCTTCTGCTGAGCCACTGAGATCTGAATGCTATTTCTTCATCTAAAAATCTCATTTCTAAATCTTATTTCATCATCATAAAGGTCATGTGGATAAGGACAGGTCGCCAGCGACCAGCCTAGTGCACACATCCTTACTACCGAAGGAGCCTGGAGAAATCTGTGCAATTGAGTTGATCAAAGCTGGTTTAGACAAAAAAAACCCGTGGAGATGTAGCTTGCATTGATCGAAGTGAAGTCATGATGTGCCAAAGGGGAATAAAGATGCCCTTCACACAGTTTGGCTTCTTTAATGATTTCAATATTAACAGTGCTCTTTCCCAGAAAAAGGCAATTTTCTACCTTCATTTTTTTTGGACCTTGTGATTATTACAAGTGCCAAAAACTGTTTAATGCTTATAAAAGCATACCTTAGAAAGATATTAGTCCTCTGCAAGCCCTCAGATCAAGAGGCTTTGGTTATTTTTATCTGTTTGTGCACCAATACACACCTCTAATTCAAAATCTTGGTCCTGCCTGCGTTGTAATCTGGTTGTCCTTCCAGTTCATCAGGTTTCACTTTCACAGTACTTCTAAAATCAGGCTCCTGCAGGCTCTGTGGAGCCTCCCTGGAAAGCTGGGTGGGTCTGCCCTGCTTACTCCCTAACCTATAGGTTGGAATTCTTCTCCATTAATCCCATACTATCATTGCAATTGAAAAACGAACACTGTAGATAACACTAGATGCCTTGGTAAGACAAAGTAGCTTTAGGGAGCCAGAAAAGAAGCTGTTTGTTTTCCAAATTGCAATTTAGAGGTTATATAATAAAATGTGCGCTTTGTTTTGCAGAGATTTTCTGTATTCCAGGCTGTTCCCTGGAGAGGAGGAACACTGCTGGTGCCAAGGCATTTTTAATGCTGGTGCCTGCGTATGGGGCAGGACAGGGCATGGGGGGGGTAAATGTGGATTCAGTCTCACAACATCAGGGTTTGAGACCTTGGAGATCTCGGGCTGACTCCATCCTAAAGCTTGGGCCTCAGTGTCTAATTTAAAACAAAATTCATCTGTCACAGTACTAATTTTTTTACTGGAATTGTACAGATTGATGTTTGAAAGAAGTTTCTGGACTAGAAATTCGAACTGCAGACACAAAGTGCACTTCCTCTCAGATTTGTAAGAATTTCCATGTAAATTCGTGCTCCACAGGGCATGTTCATTTGAAATCCAGAGATCATGAATAGAGATGAACAGTACCACGTTAAGGACAGAATTATTAAATGATAAGTCCTCCAATGTATATAAAATAACGAAGTGCTTTCATCCAGGATCAGTCTCTGTTCCCAGAGGAAAGCCTGTGAGGTGGTAGAGCAAAGGACAGGCCCCGTGCCAGGGCCTGGATTGCACAGGGACACCCCCAGTGCATCCTGTCACTGCTCCACGTGTGAAGAGCCACCCCTGCAAGGGTGACAGGGGAGGATCAAGGGCGCCGAGAGCCCACAGAGCTGGCCACCAATTCTGGGAGTTCTCCAGCTTCTGCCCCATGCCCATCTGGCCCTGCACGCCCCCTGCAGAGGTCCACGCTGCCCTGGGTGCACCAGACAGCCCCTGCTGCACCAACTCCCCACCTGCAGACAGGGGGAATTTGCATCTCTTCCCTTCTGAACCCCTCTCTGATTTAGTGTCTCTCCTTTCTGGACCCACCTGGTGTGTTTAGATATGGTTCCTCTCCTGGTTTGGCTCTGCACAAGCAATGCCAGACGGAACCTGGTGTGTGCCAATCAGCTTTGTACTTCCCCACCTTCTCCTGCACCCCAGTGCGAGCCTGCAGCTGCCCCTTCTCCCCAAATTCCGGGTGTTTGCACCACAATCTCTCTGTGCACAACAGAGGTGACAAAACCCCACGGTCCTGAGATGGTGCACACATAAAATCCATTGTGCATGGACTGTCAGGCACGGAGATACCCTTTTCTGTCTGCAAGGACAGCACGTTGACTTTTATCCTGCCTGTGCAGAGGAGAGGCACTGAGGGGAGACAGCTGCCTGTTTGTGGGCCTGGGGCAGCGAGGAGCGAGGCCACAGCGGTGCTCTGGGTGCTCTTCAGGGGAGAAAAGCCCCCGTGGAGCTGCGGGAACACAGGATGGCAGACAGGGAGCAGAGCAGGGGCTCCGAGACCATGCGAGGATGAGCTGCTGTACAGTGGGATGATTTTAGCAGTTACAGCCATGATGCTCAGGCAGCCACTGCACAGCAACCTGCTGCACCAATTTTGTACAGCCACCTCGTGTTGCCACCAATTAGCTCATTAAGGAAAGTGCTGATTAGGAAGGTGATGAACATGATCTATACACGTTGCCTATTCCAGATGTTAAAATGTTCTCCATATACAGCGTTTTCCTTCCTTTGTCTCTTTTTTCTTTTCTTCTCTTTTTTTTTTTACCTTTTTTAATTTTTTTTTTTTTCAAATACATAAAGATTGGACTGTTCACGTGCTGGGTTTGGTACACTGAACAGGTAATACACACCTGGAAGCCCTGCATCTGCCTTGTCCCACAGCTCACACGTTAAATCCTCTGTCACTTTGCTCAGCAGCAAGGAAAAAAAGCCTGACCCCATATCAAGGTATTTGGGCTGAATTATATTCCCTTGTTTCTCCTGTACCCAGCATCTTATATAAATTAATGGCTGGAATAAAAACCCGCAACGAAAGCAGAGGGAAAGTGCTCAAAGTAACACCGAGCTTGCTGTGGGCACTAAATAACAGATCTGGCCCTCAGCTCACAGCTGATGTATTCTGTCATGTCAAAGGCAGCACATCCCTCCAGCATCTTCTCCTAGTGGCACCATCCTCATTCCCCTGGTTCTGCATTTGGGATATGATAATCATTAACTTGGGGCAGTGCTGGAGCCGAGGGTGCTAACCTTATCTCTAAAAAGCAAGCCCCTTGCGTTGCACAGGGAAGGAGGCTTTATTCTGAGTTTAATGTCAACTTTTCTTTACGGCAATCTGGCATCGCTCACACAGACAAGCAGGAGATGCAGCAACAAAGCTGAGGAGAGAAAACGGAGTTCCCAGCAGGATTCACAGAGCAGGTTAAACTTTAAAAGGCACATTTGTACCTGCAGGACAGGCTTAAGAAGTACCCAGGAATGCTGCACTTCCCACAAGAAGAGTAATTGCTTTCTGGGGCTATTTTAGACTAAGAACATCGTCCTTTCTTACACACTCCTGCACTGGAGCGCCTTTTTTCTTCCCCTTTGCAAAAATCAACAGTGAAAAATCTCTAACTTTCCAGTGTTGTAATGCTGCAAAGGCCTCTCCTGTCCCTCTTAGCTAGTAGCATCAGAAAGAGTGCATCTTTTTCTTCTTATTATTATTCTTTTTCAAGTCTGCCTAGGAAAGGACAAAGACCTGGGTTCTAAAGCCTGGACTCCGCCATCCACTGCCCTGGACAGACATGCTGGGAGCAGACAGTGCCGTGGGCTGCCCTGCCTGTTTGCATCCCAGCACCAGGGCACAGAGGAGCCTCTCTGAGAGCTGCTCATTGCTGGCCACGTTACATGAGCTGGTTACACCCCAGAGTGCTGAGGCTGAAGACAAGGATCCCTCCCAAGACCTGCTTGTGTCTCTGCCAGCTCTTGCCTCCATGCTCACAGCCCTGCAATATCCAAACCACCAAGGAGAAGGTGTCACAAGGGGACACCCCAGCCAAGCACGAGCTTGGAAAGATCAGATTCCAATACCTGGAATAAGCCTGTGTTATTTGTCACTGGAGACACCCAATGATCTGCATTCAATCCACAAACCATTAAACTGCCTGGTTTCTCATGCAGAAAGGTGCTGGGGGGTTGTAGTTGCCCTACAAATAATCTCATTTATAAACAGGTTCATGTAGCCTAGTTCCAGCTGCATGTTTCTGGGTTGCAATAACGGCATGTCCTACCCACAGAGCCTGCAACTGAAGCTAATGGAACAGCTCATATGTTAAAAATATGTTAAATAACCTTTTTTGCAAAATTATTGCATAAGATGATGATACAGATGTAAGTGAGGAAAGACTGCACCGTATTTTTCCTTTACTAGTCACATGGGAACAATATGCTTAATCACCTGAACAAAACCTGGGTTGCATGCTGCCCAAACAAGCCCTTCTGCTGTACTGAAAAATTCCATACAACTTAAAAATATAAAACTCCATCAAAAAGTATGTTTCTGGCTCATTCAAATATTTCTGTTCAATTCTATAACCCAAGGAATTACATTGCTCTCTGGTCACACCTCTGATTAATGCCAACATAATTTCGATGAACCCAGAAAAAATACCAACAGTTGTAACGTCACAGGTAATAGCATCTTTCTAACTTTTTTAATATGCTTGGAAATTAACTTGAAAGATGTCACTATCTTAGCAGAAACCATCTAATGGGATGTGTACGCTCAGGGAACCAAGCAGCACAGTTATAATTAAAGTTTCATTATCATTTCCATTAGAAAGTAGTTTCCAAGGGATTTGATTCAACAGTAAATTCTGCTCCGTGATGATGCTTTGGATGCAGGGTCCCTGGACGTGTCAGAAGCAGCAGGTAATTCCTGACATTCCATGAGGGTCACACTGGTGTTATTGGCAGAGCTGTGGGTGTAGGGTGGGGCAGGGAACCCAGCCCAGCCCGTCTTTGCCACCCCAACCCCTGGACAGGTCCTCTCGACAGCACACACAGTGTACACTCTGGTGGCACGAATATTCCCACTGCTCCAGGGGCACAGGAAGGGGTCCTGGCCCTTGGTTTAACTTGGCAATTACAGAGCGCAGAAAGGAAAATTAAAAACATCACCTGTTTGTAAGAGAGAGCTCTCACCCGTGTGGTGCACACAAACTGGCCTTGCAGCCGTGGCACGAGGCGAGCTGTCCCTGCAAGACTGATGAGGAAGATCAGAGCACTTTACTTGGTAAAGTAAATAGGAAAGCCCCCATGATTTTCATTAAACAAACTCATTCACCCAGTGCCAGTAAAAGCATACCCATGTCGCTGGGGAATTTGCTGCTGGCTCAGTCAGGGTTGCCTCTGGCCAAGCCCTCTCCTGACAGCTTATGAGTAAAGTGATGCTCAGAGCAGGAGTGAATTTATCAGAAGGAAGGAGCTGAGGCTTTCCACACCCCTCTCACTCCCATCCTCCTCACAAACTGCAGAGGACCTTGTATTTTGTCACCACAACTGCAAGCGCATCTTTCAGTCACCGCAATAAAAGACTGTGGGTACAAAGTGACACTGCGATATCAACACAGAACAATGACACGTTCAAATGTGAAATATAAAGATACGGAGGGGGAAAACATTGCCCAGTGCTGGGCCAAACACTTCTCAAGTCTACAATCCTGGAGTCACTCAGCTGTGCTGTACATCATCTTGGTGTGCAAAGCCTCAGCGGGTGAGCAGAAAGCAGCATTTGCAATGGAGATTGGCATTCCAGATAAAAGATCTGAAAACATTTTTGAGGGGTGAATTGCTTATTAGCTCAAATAAAATTAGCTGAAAGCTTTATCAGATTAAAAAAATAATTGAAAATGTATCAGTATTTAACAGAGACCATGAGCAGGAAAACAACCCCACGGTAAATAGCATGAAAAATTCACAAGTTCAAGCACACTCTGAAGGCCAGAAGTGAAGATTTATCCCATGTGAATAAGAGGAGCCAGGTGGTAATACTGCAATCAAAGCGAGTGAAAACCTATTTTAGCTTTAAGCAGTTCATGCAAAATTAATATATCACTTATTTATGAGTGGAGAGGTGCCCACTGCACAGCATCTGAGCCCTGATGAGTGTCCAGAGGCACTGAGACCACCTTTCACACCAGAATTTAGTTACATTTACAAGGAACCTTATACAAAACCTTTTTATTAAAAGTCAACACACCTTTTTAAACTATTCAACGTGATTAGTCCTGTCCCCTTCACAAGCATTTACTGTGAGCAGAGCTGTCCAAAGGCACAGTTTGCTAATGCCACATTGACGTGATTTTAGTGAGTGGGAAACAGGAGCAGAAAACTCTTCTGACACCAGGCACCAGCCAGTGATCCACGCGTAGACCTCCTAAAGCCACAGGAAAAGGACACAAGCAAAGCAGCCCAGTAGGTGAAAATTAAAACAAAACTATCACCTCAGGTCCCAGTTTCACCTTTCATGTCGGAAATGCAGAAATTCACAGCAAACTGGATTCAAATGGGCCAACACACACCCACAAACCTGGAAAGCCTCCAGCACGGCCGAAATATGAACAGGCTGCTTTTCCTGCTGGCTTTGGTCATTTCTTTCAGCACGAAATGCTTTCCACATCCGCACCTGTGGAGCCACTCAGGTGTGTTTTGGAGTGGAGCAGCGTGGCTCATTCTCCCCCGGCTGAGGAGAAGTTGCCAATTTGTCTGACTCCTCGCAGGATTTCCAGCACAACCCCGAGGTGCAGCTGCACCTCCTTCGTGCCACCACCAGCGTGGACAGAGAGCACACGGAAAACAGAGTTCAGGCCAGGCAGGGCTCTGATGGTGCCAGGCTGGCAGGTCAGAGGGACAGCTCGGTTCAACTCGCTGAAACATTAGCTTGCTTCCCTTGTCAGTGCAGCACTCTACAACAGATCTTCCTGAATAATTCATTGAACGGGTCTTCATGTGTGCATAGTAGTGTTTGATTTTCCAACTTACCGCACTAATCTATAAACACGGACTATAAACATTCCGAGCTGATCGCTTTATTTTATGTTGCACTGGTATTTCTTTTTTTTTTTCAATTTTTTTTTTCTTTTTAAGTGCAGCAAGAGACGGCGCAGATATTTTAGTGTCTCCCTCCTTGAGCAGCACCAAATGCTCCGGCATTGGTGTTATTAACATCTGCCTCAGCCGCGGCTGCTGCGCTGCTCCCCGGGAGAGGCTGCGGCAGTCAATCAGAGAGCGCTAATGAGCGCCGTAATGAACTTCCCGCAGTTGAGCGCCGAGCTCCGAGAGGGGCATTAAAAGCATATCCTGTAGTCTTGAAAACCGAAATGGTTTGTGGCAGTTGGGTTTATTTATTTGTTTGTTTGTTTGTTTATTTATTTCTACGCTCGCCGTTCATTGCAAAATCCCCTCTCGGGATTCGTTCTGCAAGAGGAACGCACATGTCAGAGAAATGCCATGTTCCCATCCAGCCTGAATTTAAAAGTGGAGAATTAAGGTTAATTAGGGAACTTATTCCAGCTGGACTTTTGCCAGCTCCACTCTGCCCTGTAGAGGGCTGCCAAACCCTTACTTGCCTTTCATTACCTATCTTCCTGCTCACTCTTCCCACTGTTTTGTCCTCAATAAATTGTTTCTTTCACTTTTATTACTTTAATAATATAGTTTGTTAGTACTGCAGAAGATATTGTTTCTGCAGTTTAATTAAAACTACATTCCATAAGTCAATTGCTGTTACTTTCTATAAAACTTTCTCCTACACATCAAAATATATAAAAATAAAAATTAGAGAGGACCCAGGAGAAAGTTATTTAAAAAAAAAAAAAAAAGCCCTTCAATTGGACCAGGAATTGTTTCCATGGCAGTCTGCAACTGCATATGGGAGATTTAAAAAGCAGTCCCTGAGCTACCACTGCTGGGAGCCTCATATGTGTCTTTATAAAAGAGAACATAACAAGAGGTATAAAAAAATTAAGATAGTGTAAATAAAGACAGCAGTTGAGACTGTTATGGAAAAAACCCTACAATCTTCCAGCCATGCAGCTATTAGGTTAATAATGACAGTTTCACTCTCATTTTCTGCACGTACCCACAGTTCTTACCACTGCTCAAGTGACTGCTTTACACAGGTTTTTCTCTGCTCCCTCCCCTGCAAACAAAACGATCACAAGGTAATTTGGCAACATTTTTGCTGCACTTCTGTTTAATTATATGGCAACCGTGCTGGGTTTTGTGGCAAGGGAGACCTGAGCACTCTGCAGCCCTTCCAAGCAATCACGCCAGCACAGAAAAATAGGGTCAGAAGGAAAAATGCTAGGCAAATCTTCTATTTCCTGTTGATTTCCTGCGACAGACTGATTTGCATGCAAACTTCTGGGTTTCTGTGAATGCCTTCCTCTAAGAAATAGCTTTGAGAAGATAATGATGCTTCCAAAGACATAAGATTTGGCCTAAAACTCACTTGCAGTCCCTGGCCAGTCTTGGCCTCTGTTGTCCCACCTTTGATGGAGTTTTCCATCTGTTAGGTTTGGGGAGCTCAGCATCAGGAAGCTACAGCTCAGCCAGCAATCCTGGCACAGCCATCCAGCCCAGGGTGCCTGCCCACCCATTTACCCTGTTTATCTGGCAGTGCTGGCAGGACTGCACAGGCACTGGAGCACTCCCTGTCCTTACTCCGTGTGCTCATTCCCTGGGCATCTCTGCAGGGCACAAGTCTGACAGCTGCTGTGGGAGTGGAGCACAGGGCTTAGCACCCAAAAGTTTCACTGAAGCCCAGCACACTCCGGCTCCCCACCATCATTCCACTTGCCAAACACAGCAGGGATCTCAGGGTACAGATGTGGGGAGAGACAACCTAAGGCAAGTCAAGGCGTGGAGTGTGAAGGGCTGCAAGCACAACATGCCATTGCTAAAGGCCTCGGCATGTCACCACAGAATGGTGACAAATACACCTCCTGTCATTGCAGGGGCATTTCTCCTGTTTTTACATTACAGCTTTGAGAGGAGCAGCCTGCCTGCTTGCATGCAGCTGCAGTTTGGTCTGGCAGCACTCTGTGATCTTTGCCTCCCTGTTAATCCATCTGCGGGCTTTGATGTTTGCCTGCAGTGTTCACAGTAGAGCAATGGTTGGGAGTTTCACCAGCCACATTATTTTCCTCTTCTCCTCTTTTCTAGATCCCATTGTATGAAAAGAAAATCTCCATAGGGCATAAACAGCCCGCCAAGCTTGCTGCAGGCACCCTGGCACAAGTGAGGTGAAGATAAAAAATCACAGGAGCTGGTGTCAACAAATCCAGATGTTGAAAGCATTTGTTCTGCAGTTCTGTTTTGAAGTTCTGTCCCCAGCCCTTCTATCTGCACCATATTGTTTTTGCTGATGATGGAAAAGAGCTCTTTGATGGCAGGGTGTATTTTCAGGTTTACACCTTTTGGATTCTGTGTCCTATCAAGCGTGAAGCTGTTGCTTATCTGAAGCATGCAAAATTGCAAAATTAATATTTTCAATCCTACAGAGTTTCGTTAAATGGAAAATACTCCCCACCCCCAATTAGGTCAGCCTCTTGAATTTTTTTTTCTGCTTCATTTAATCACCAGAACAATTAATTCCTCACTCTCCTTCCTGTAGGACCACATAGATTGGTGCCTAGATTGGTGCTTGGTCCCCCCTCTGCTGCCAGCACAAATTTAGCTGCCATTTCCATGCTGACAACTCAGATCTGCCTCTCCAATCCCGACCTGTCTCAGTAAGTCCCAGTGAGAGGCTCAGCCTGTCTCCCTGATCCCTACCTGGATGTCCAGCTGTCAGCTTGTTTGGATGGAGCAAAAATTGAAGTCCCCCTCTCACCACCACTTCTTTCCCTGATGTTTTCCAAACCTGCTGCCTCACTGCCCATCTCCCTGGTCTGTAGCTCAGCCTCCTGTCCTGCCTGCAGCAGGGCTGGTCAGCCTGGGCTTCACCCTCACTGATTGCTCGTGACTGACCTGAGCTCTCATCATGCAGCACACACTGTGCTCATTTCTTCTTCAGCCTCAGCAAACGTTGCTCTGCTCTGTCTGCATCCATTCCAAGAGCTCAACAGATCTTTTTTCCAGGGTGCTGAGATGAACAACTTGCCCCTCTCCCTTCTGCTTCTCCCTTTTGCCAGGTAAGAGAAGGGATGCCAAGCTGGCACATAGTTTGCAGTCTGTTCCTACTCAACACTGACTCCTCAGTAGCAAATGAGACCTTGGAGCCCACGTGTCCTCTGCCCAAAGCATCAGGCTTCCTTATACACTCCTCAGCTTTAATTAGCTATTCCTGCTCTGTCCCAGGCATCTCCTCACACTTAGCATCTGCAAAACTGAACTCAGCTTACTCCAGAAATCTTTCAAATCCCTACAGAAATTCCTGCAGTATTCGGTTGCTTACATTCCTTTTTAGAATTCATCATTGTACCTACACCATGGCACCTGGTCATACATCCAGGGCTGCTGTGAGTTTCAGTGCTGCACATTTGTAATGCTGCCACTTCTTACCATTGAAATGAAAACAGAATTCACGTACTTCAAGGAAGTGGGGTTTAACTAGAGCAACAGCAACCCAGAGGACAGTGCCTCCAAGGACAGATGCTTTACAGCATTTGCTCACCATCCTCAAGTGTTCACTTCCAGGGGCCTGTACCCAAGAGAAACCTTAGCCCCTCTCATTTCTGCTCATTCTGCCTCTGAAAATCAAAAGCCCAATACAATTTTCCAGGATGGACTCCTTACTTGGGAATCTACAGATGAGGGGTAGAGCAGAGCTGTGGTCCCAGTGGCCCCTCTCCCCATAGCACCCTCTAAGCAATGGTTTGAAACCCTCTCTCTCCCTTTTCCTAACAAGCCTCTGCCAGGGGACAGGGAAAATGCACTGCAGCAGGAGACTGCTCCATGGCAGATTAGTTCAACATCGTGTTTTTCAGAAGTAACTTCTTGTGTCAAAATCCCTCAGCTGGGCTCTTACACAAGCTCAGTTTACTGTTGCTGGAGCGTCAGGCTGCAAAGGGCACAGAGGAGATACTGAAGGACTCAAGTGGGGTATCAGCATCACCTAACAGAAATGCTCAAACACATTAATTTGGTCTGGCAGGTAGTGAAATGAGACGTGCCTACATTAGAAGACATGTTTATGGTTTGAGAGATTACTTTCCAGTTTGAGTCCTAAGTATGCATCAGGCTGCACTTCCTTTCTTCTGCTGGAAAAATGGAGACTAAAAAAAAAAAAAGTATTTGCATATCATGCTCAACAAACTAAATTTTATGAAGTCATTCATACAGTTCAGAGAATAAGAGCATCGGATGGAAATGCACTCCAAATGTCAAGTCCTGCAAAACACCATTTAATTTGGGTTTTCCCTCCTAACACTTCCCCCTGGCTAGAAGGAAAACAGACTCCAGCATCAAAAAATGATAATTTGGTTAAAGGGACTAGAACATATGGGAATCTGGGGCTAATCCCCAGTCGTTGCAGGAGACTTACTGATCCAATGTACTTTGACAGTAGATTACTGTTTCCTTCCTGCTAATGGAAGTGCTAATTCAGAGTGCTCTGAGCCAGCATCCACTGCCAACACAGCCCCCACCCAGCACCCTCCACACCTGAGCAGAGCAGTTGCACTCCTTGTGCTGCAGAGGCAATTGGCAGACGTGTCACAAACATGATGTATCACAGCTCTGTCAAAATTTGAGGCAATTATCAACTGGAGACACAAAATAGATCTGACTGGTACGAACGTGATGGCTGCACCTTCACGCCTGCCAGCACGAGCAGCTCTTTGCCACGTGTGCTTCCCACCACCCCGGGGTGCAAAGCAGAATTCAGGGATCAAATGCAAAAAACTTCGTTACACACAACAGTCAATAAGATGCCCAAAATCCTTTAAAACCTACATAAATAAATTGCATTTTATGCCTGCAAATCCTCCGTGCAGAGGATATTTTCTGAACCTGTGTGCGGTTCTGTTTGGATTTCTTTCTTCTCTCACATTCTTTGATCTGCTTATTACACCTTTTTTAAAATAAAAATGAGGTTTGGGATCAGTATTAGACTCTGCTGACAGTCACAACCAGAGCACTCTGTTCAATGCAAAACAAATTACTCTCTCAGACTAGTTGTTTATAATGTTTACACAGTAATCATTGCTGGAATTTCAGCATTATGGTATATTCATCATAGCTTGACTTAAATTCTGAGACCTTTTACCCTAGGAAGAACCAGACGGTTGATTTGCTTTTTGGCATTTCAGAAAGCAGACTCGGAATACGGAATTTGTTCCCTGTTATTTAGCTATTGTTGAGGAGTCTGAAAGATGATGAATGAAGGGAGAGGAATAGCTTTTTGCAAGGTGTTGGTTTTCTCCCCGTTGGGAATGGAGGTCTTTCCTCTCCTCACTGTACCACTGGCAGATGCCAATCACATTCAATCAGTCTCATTTTAAAACTCACATTCCCAAGTACAAAACTAGAGAGAGGGGTCTGGGGCTTTTTTTAGCAGCCAACTCCTTTCTCCATTGCAACTGTCAATCAGCTGATCAGAAGGGAGGGACCCAAGAGTGATGGTTCCAGATGCTCGAAGGAAAACCAGTGAAACCATTTCTAAGTAAGAAACTGCTCTCTCTATTGCTTGAAGTGTCTGCCACTACGGGAAGTAGGAAAGTAATGATTAGTGTCTGGTCTTTTTGTGGACAAGGCTGTGCTAACACCTAGAGTATGTGATGGCAGCTTGCTGTCCTTAATCATACAGTAACCTTGAATATTATATATCTTCTAACACTTCCAGCCCTAAGCAGCCAATATTTTTCGGAAGCACAGGTTTCAGAAATTAAATTAGTAATGGAGTGTGGAGAGATACGGCCAATATCCTCTGAGTGACTAAAGCCGTTTAGCACCCGGGTTTCATTTCAAAGTAGGTTAAATAAAAAGGTACCCAGCACTACCCTCAGCCCTGTGCATTTACAGTCTGATATGCTTTTGGAAAAGCAGCATTGCATCACAAGAATACAGCACTTCTCTGTGCTCAGTGCACGTCGGCAATTCAGAGGGAATTACTAAATATAACATGTAGGAACACAGCACTGAAGGGATGTATAGGTCAAGGAGCCCAGTCCCTTGATATTAGAGACAACCACATCACACAGTCACATTAATAAATTGATTAAGATCCATCTGCAAAATAGGTAGGGTTTTGCCCCCAAAATCCCAGTGAAAGGCTTTTCCAGAACCTCACCTTTTTATTGATTAGAAAGCTGCTTCTAATTTCCATCTGAAATTTATTCACGGCCAGTTTATTACCAATTTGTTCTTGTGCCAGCACTGTCCTCTGGCTGAACTAGCTCCTTTCTCTTCTCTCCACGGTGTTTACTTCTCCAGTGTGTTTATAGACTGCAGTTCACATCCCCTCTCCACTTTCATTATGCTGGGATAAATATGGAGGCAATCCTGATACTCTGATGCAACTGAACCTCACCATCCGTGTGTTCACCCTGACATCATTTACATGGGGGTCCCTTTTTTGAATGCCCCCAAAGTCACCACCATACTCAAGAGAAAACCCCACTGCTACAAAATGTGAGCATTTTCCCAGTTTCTTGGGAACACTCATCTTGGGTCACATTTGCCTCATCACTCAGAAGCTTGAAGGAAACCCCTGAGGCTGTAGGCAGCTCAGCTGCAGTTCAGCCCTCTAAAAGTCATAGGTTTCTGGCAGAAATATTTGTCTGGGACCCCTCTATTTTCTCAGTATGAGAATCAAGTGCTCAATTTAAAGTCCAGAATTTTAATTCCCAAAGATTATGGTTGGCAGACTTTTATCCAAAAAGACCTGGGAGACCTGAAAGTGAAGGCCTCTCAAGCCTCTAACACTCGATGCTGGTGCCACGCAAAGGCACAGCTGCTTTGCTGGAGCTACAAAGCCCCTCCACGCTCAGGTGCCCAACCCTGGTGTGGCCAGAGACCACAGGGCCTCCCAGGCATGGGAGCACACGGGCCACCATGGGGTTACCTTGACCCCCAGTTTGAAATGAGCTGAGCTCATATCCATGGACTCAGTTCTTTCAGCATCCAGGATGGGGCTCTTACTTTCCCCCAAAATCCTCTAAGGTGGATCCCAAAGAACACCTAAACCCTGGTGCCTCAAAAACCATAGTGCCAGATTTTTCCCATTTTAACTGAAGAGAACTCGGAAAAACCTAGAACTTCAGTGAGACTTGGAAAAATCTGGCACTATGTTTGTGAGGCGTTTCTCCCCTGCATGGTGGTGCAGTGGTTCTAGGACTGGCTGGGATACAAAATTCCCTCATTTAATTGTGGGGTTTCCAGCTCACAGCGCTGCCATGGGGAAACCAAACTCACACCCCCAGCTCTCCCAAGCTGACAAGTTTCCACACACACCATGCCTCAGGCAGGTGAGAGCAAGGCAGGAGAGCTGCACGGAGGAGGAGGATGGGCTTAGCCCTGTGGCTCAAGCCTTACCAGGATTCAATCACAGCTTGCAGCTGATACTTCCATATTATTAGATATAAAAGGGTGTTGATTGTTATCAGACATCAAAGGATGCAGCACAAATCATCCCATCAAAGCATCCAATCTGAGCATTACCATCTGTGCTGCCACTGCTTGCAAATCAAACAGGCTGTTCTCAGCTGTGTCATGACTACCACCTGGACTCATCTCTCTCCCATCTTCACGTGATGGTGCCCATAGGTCAGAGCTCAGATTCCTGTAATTCTGCACATGCTTTTTACTCAGTGGAGGAGTACTGTAAAACTTCAGGAAGTCTGCCTAATTTATCTCTTATTATTCATTTCTCTGCTGGGAAAAAAAAAAAAAAAGAAAAAGAAAGGAGGAAACTGCCTTTCTGGTCTTTACAGATCCTCAATGAAACCCTTTGTGTCCTGCCACTTTACCTTTTCTCTAAACCTTTAATATTTATAGCCTCTACCATTGCAATCTTTTACAAAAATAAAGCAAAGCTCAAGTCAAACGAAGTCAGTGACCAAGACAAAAGGGTCATGCACAGTTTAAATGGACTCTTAGACTCCTTCCAGTACTTGTAACTGAAGAGGCCTTCAGTGGCCTTAGGACAAATTTATGCTATAACCTCTGGGCCAACAGATAAACAGGAAAAAAATGAGCTGAGAGATTTAATGGGTTTGGGACACATCCTCACACACTGGGAAATAGTTGCTATCCTGCACTTAAGGGGGCTGTAGCCTCTCATGGAGGCTGGGGAGGTGAAAGATTAGACAGTGGAAATTGGTGTAGTGACAGCAGAGCCAGCTACTCCTGCAAAGATTTCCTCAACTCCCTCTGACTCCTGTTGTTAGTAATGCAGCACCATAAATGTGAAGGGCACCAGAGCTCACCTGCACATGAATGCTGCAACTCATGGGTGACACCTTTAAAATCACCCCTCTCTGAAATATTATCTGTTATCCACACATTAGCTGTCTGAGGTGGTTTGGGTTTGGTTTTCTTTTTATTTTTCCCCTTTTCTCAGAGGTATTTCAGATTCATAACTGACTGAGTAAGCAACAAAATAAGTTGTTTAGAGTATAATAATAAAAATCACACTAAATAAAAATCACATCAAACAGGTCCACATTCTCTGAAAATAACCTAGGCCCCACTGGGACCAGAGCTCTGGAGGATTCTCTATCTGAGGTTTGTTTTCTCCTCTCCTGACCTTGGAAAAAGCATGCATTAAATGTAAGTTTTTATAGAACTATATGTACAGTTTTAAATGAAACTTTCTCCAGGAAAAGATTGTCCAGTCACAGGGGAAATTTCTGATGTAACCAGAGAGACTCAACCTCAAAATAGCCCATAATGCAGAAGTTCAGACTAGGTCACAGCCCTGGCTCTGCTGTTTATCTTCAACAATACCCCCCTCACCAAATTACTCATAGAGGAGGTTTTCTTTTGGGGGAGTAAGGGTTGGGGGGAATGTGGAGAGAGCTCATCCTAGTGCAGAAGAGGAGAAAAGCACAGATATTTTGGAATGGAAGGTGGAAGGAAAAAGGTATTTAATCTAGCTACACCTCTTGTAGCTGCTTACTTTAGAACTGAGTTCAGTTTCTAAGCTTCAATCAAAGCACCCTGAAAAGAAATGTTCACATAAAAACGTGTGTAATTTGGTCTTGCCTGTCCCAGTTCGATGTCTGTCACGGAGTAGTAGTGACAATCAAACATACCATAATGTCACATGTCGTACCAGAGCTGTCTGCTGATGTCTCTATGTTCACTTTCTTCTCAAGCACAGACACCACTGCTGCATATTAATAACCCCAAATATATAAAATTCTCTTTTCTTTTGAATAAATTACATTTCAAGCCTTGTTTTTCTACTCCCCTCAATTTACTTCCTCTAGATAAAGATGAGACAACTACAACTTCTAATTCATATCCCTTCCTACTTTGAATAGAAGCATTCAGAAGTAAAATTGCAGCCTTAACAACTTGCTCCAAGAAGTTCAGGACAGCGGGAATTTTGTGACCACAGTAGCTGACCCTGCATACAGCCGGTGACACTTCACAGTGCCTTCAGGAAATGCTACCTGTGAAGGAGGCCAAACAGCAAAATTTCAGGGAACACATTAAAATATTCACCTTGCAGCTATTAACATCAAAGGCATTTCAGTGTCAGAGCCTGGTGATTCTCAATAACGAGGAAAAAAATGGGAAAAGATTCCTGATGGGAGATGGACACCAGCAACAGCCGTTTGAGGCAATGTGCCAGCTGGACTGAACTCAAGTCTGAGCAATGTACTCAAAATGAAAATAAGGTTTTAAAAGTGATGGGGTTTTTTTGCATTTCTATGCATAGGGGGAAGAAAACCCAACAATACAATTTGAAAGGCAACTGAGGTTTCATTGTCTACTTCCTTACTGCTGTCTCCACTAAGCAGAGCCCATCACCCTCTGAAACCACTCCACATCTCTTAATGGACTGGAGGAACCTTTCTAGATTTGTACAAATAGAGATTAGGGATTTGGTACATTCCAGCACTGTCCCCTAAGAACAAGCTTTCCAAAACCTCTAATATGCATCTCTAGATTAAACATCTCCCATCTACATGTCCCTCATCCACCAGGATGGGGGAATAGAAACTGAAACATCCTTCCATCGGGTCCAAAAGGAAGCCACAATGAAGACTGTAATATCAATATTGAACTGTCTTCATAGATTGGCATGAAAGTTCCAGAGAATGACCCCAAATTCTGGATCAGAACTTTGATACAGAGAGGCTACTCTTAGTCAAGAGAGATAGTGTCAGGTTTGATGTTCACATGCTAACACCTTTTGTAAGCAGTGAAATCGTGCTTGAAATCAGTGCTTAGCATGCATGGGGAGGAATCTGCCTTGGAAAACTTCCAGTTGAGGTTTGGGGTTTTTTCTTCCTAGCTAGAATGACTTTAAGTAACTTTGATGCTTCAACAATGCATTTTCTAAACAATTTGCTTGATCTAAATTGGCGGCATTATGTTACCAATGAACCCACTGATTCTGATGTAACTGATACAGTTTTCAGGCATTTCGCTTTGTTAAAGCCCAACTCCCTCCATGAAGCAATTAAGGCCATTTGTAAATCTGAAAAGCTAATTTAGAAATTATAAAATTAAGGCTAATGGACTCAATTATAATAAATGCATGGGTCAGCGATTGTAGCAATTTCTCAACCCTTTCTTTATGTCTAGGTCCAGCTTAATAACACACTCCATCTCACAGCGCTGATGGCGTGGCAGAATCTCAACTCCAGAGTGGCTGAGAGAGCTGGAGCCAGGCTGGGAGAGCCTGGGTGGCTCCCTGTGCCTCTGGAGACCACCTGCAAGCCTCACCCACGGAAGGTCCAAGGCCCCCAGCAGCACCCCACATCCCCAGCTGCAGACTGCTCCTGTGGGTACATCTGCACAGCAGATAATTCACTGCCTGCCCGTGACAAAGCGTCTTGGGACTGTACAGCTTTCATGTGACTGACCCAGGGCGTGATGTGCCTGCTCTCACCTTGGGACCTGAAGGAAAAGCAGCAGCAATTCCCTCCCCAAGTGCACAGGCACACGGCTGGGGCTCTCTGGAGCACACACAGACCTCCTCTCCCTCCCTCCTGCTAATTTTAGTGCACGTCCACTTACATTGACTAGGGTTGGGGTTTTTTCATTCCTTCTCCCTCTTTTGCCTGGAGTTTCTTTGTAGTTCCAAAGACCTTGGTGATTTCATTCTCCTAAACACATCTGCTATTTCCCAGACTGAAGTCCTCAAAATCCTTTTTGCAATGTCACACTTGGTTACTGAGAGTGTTTTGAAGTGAATAGAGGGGTTTAGCTTCAGAGACTGAACAGCAGGAGATGATTAACACTTAGGGAGCAAAGCTGTTTATTGTGTTTTAAATAGTGCAGAAGAGTTTGGATTTCAAATTGGCTCTAATTAGTATAATGTACTTGTGCATGTGCACACCTGATCTCTGCTTCACAAGCACCGAGGTCCTTACCAGACTACAGAACAAAAGCACCAAAATCCGCAGCACGAAAGAACGGCTGCTTTTTTCTTCTACAAATACATGCTCGGGTGGTTTGCATGGGTGAGGAGGACACAGGCACGGAGCTACCCTCAGCAGTTCTCAATACTCATCTTCAAAGGGAAATGCAGGCAGCAGGTTAAATCTCCAGTGGGTGCTGGCAACAGCACGAAAACATCGACCGAGCCTGGCTCTTCCATCCTGCTCTTCACACTTGCACCTGGGGTGCTTTCCTCACGGGATTTTGAAGTACTATTTGCCTCTTTCTCCTCTCAGTAACAAGTGATGCAGCGAAAGAAAAGAGAATCTGAGGGCTTCAGTGTTCTCCTCTTCCCCAGCTGTCTCCAGGAAAGGCGTTTCAGGACGGAATTTGCTTGCAAAGGTGACCCTGCTGAGGAGACAGGCAGGTGAGTGCAGGCAGCGATGGCAACACTCAGTTCTTACCTCATTTCTGCCACTCAAGAAGGGATGCTCTGTCTGCAACTCACAGCTAAGGCTGCACCCCAGGAATGTCCCCAGAGATAACCCCGGGGCAGAGTGGCACAGCAACACCTTGGGCCGGGCACGGGGCACGGGGCAGCCTGATCCTGACCCAGCAATCCCAGCTGCTTCTGCAGGGCAAAGGACAGATGTTCACACCTTCCTCATCATCGTGGGTACCCAGCATCCATCCACGGCCACATGGCTGAGGTACCCTTGATGGTAATCAACAGGCACTTGCTCCAGATGTTTTTCATCAAATCCTTTCCTTATATTTTGCAGAAGTTTCTGGAAGGAGATTCAGAAGCAAAACCCTTACCCACAACAGCTGCAGGGTGTTTGCTAGCAACAACATCTCTAACCTACTCTACCATAGCCATAATGAGAGGAATATTGCAATATCTCACCTACAATAATCCATGTAGCTTAAATGAGATCTGTCCGTAAGCAGCACGCCATCAACTGTATCTATTAGCCCTACAGGTACCTGATAAGAAGCAAATTAAAATAGTGGAGATCAAAGAAATGGGAAATTATATTTAGCTGGCTCATATTAAATAAAGTTTTTTATTCAGGCTCACTAGAGACTGATGCTTAAATTGCTACAAATGGAACTGCCATAAAGACAAAAGAGATTATTAAATCTTTGTGCCAATCATATGGATATAGGACCAGAGCTCTGCATTTTGAAGCATCTTTCAAGCCAGAGAGAGAATGAGTGAAAGATATGAACTAAATCTAACATTAAGACTTAAAATACCTTTTGGTATCCATTCAAATCATCTGGAAATCTGTTTCAGAGATGCTGTCTAAAATGACAACAACCTTAAAATATACCTTTGAGAGAAGGAGGCAAAATCTACACAGTGCAGTCTAAAAGTCTGTACTGTGACATGACAAAGCAGCCATGCTTCTCTTAAAAAAAAAACCAACAAAAAATGCATTGAAGATGTTGAATAAAATCACCAGCACCTAGATTTATGCAGAACTATGAGGGGTCACCCAGGTATAACTCTCCTTTGAAATGTGACCGTGTGGTGGGGACAGTCCCAGCCTGGAGGTGTGGGTGTGCAAGGGCAGTCCCAGTGTCACAACCCTCACACGTGGGAACAGCTGCACAGAGACATCCTTTCCATTTTCTGGAGTAAAACAGGGCAGGTTAGACAGGCTTGTGTAATGCAGAACTGATGACCACAGGCTGACTAAATGTAAGAGACAAAAAGGCAAGCTGGAATTCAGTGAGAAATAACAACTGGCATGAGCTCATGGTTTCATATCTCTGAGTCCAAATATTGGGAAGGGGTAATGGAGTGAGAGAAAAATCACTGATTTTTTAGAAGAAAACACTTTTTTTACTCGAAAACAAGGAAGGAAAAAATACTCTGAGTCTAGCTTGATTAATCCCTCCAAGCTTCCTGCGTGCTACAGGAATAAAGTAGACATTACTGCCAGGACTTGACATATGTTAAATTTCCTCCTTTGACAGAGACCTGAAGAGTACAGAACATCTGCACAGCTTTGTAGTGATATTATCCTATACTCTTAATGGCTGCTAATTACCCTAATGATCCAGTCCTCTCTGTAGACTGGAGATGCACTGCATGATTAAGGTATGGCTGAAAAAGCCATTCTAAATTGAAATTAAGAACCAAAAATAATGCAGCGTATCTCATTTCACCATTACCACTGCCTGGTACAATTATGAAGGCAGCTTTTAAACCTGAGTGCCTTTCTTGGGGAAATTGGGGCCCTGGACACTCATTCTGGTGGCCAAAGGGGAAAGATTCTGGAGGTGACTTCTCTTAAAAGAAAATAACTGTGTAAAATCCCGACTGAGCCGTTTCTGTGGTTCTGATGAAGCTGATACCTGGCACTCCAGGAGCCCCTTGGTCTCCTCTCCCCACCCTGCTGGAACCCTCTCAGACATCCATGGCTCAGCATCTCCCCATGGTGGGGGCACCCCCATATTTTTTGGAAACTAAAATCACCACACCACATGCAGTGCCCGCCCGACACGCAGCTTCTGGGATGGTGAGCGCAGCAATTATTTATCCTATGGGCCCTAAATGATGTACAGAGCAGCACAGAGTGCGTCATGCAGTGCAGCACTAATCATAAATCAGACTAAAATAAATTAGTGCTATCTTTTCAACTGTATCAAATGTGTAGTTATTCCTTTCAGATACATCGTAGGTCTTTTATCCAGGGTAGCATCAAGGTTAAAATGATTAAGTAAGTAATTTCATTAGCAATGATAAATGTTAACGATGATAGAGAGCGATTTTGGATGCATTTCATAGAATCACAGGATGGTTTGGGTTGGAAAGGACCTTAAAGATCATCTTGTTCCAAGTCCCCTGCCACGGGCACCTTTTTCTAGACCAGGCTGCTCCAAGTCCCATCCAACCTGGCCTTGAAGCCAGGGATGGGGCATCCACAGCTTCTCTGGGCAACCTGTGCCAGTGCCTCATCACCTTCCCAGTGAAGAGTTTCTCCCTCATATCTAATCTAAACCTGCCCTCTGTCACTTTGCACAGAAACAGGCAGTGTTGACCTGCTACCAAAAACTGCTGTTAATGTGCCAGCATCACATGCACCCACCACGACTTCAAGAAACGTCTCTCCAAGCCACAGTTCAGCTCTCAGATTTTACATTAGAGATGCAGCACATTAACACAGCACAAAACTGGATCACTTTCCTGGACATGCAAATGCAGTCACTTGAGTTAAACACTGCAGCACAAAGGTGTTTCCCCAGGGATCAGGAGCAGACGCTGAAGTGTGCATGGGCAGGGACATGCTGTGCTGTCCAACACCCACTGCATGCCCTCTGTGCCCTCGAATCCTGAACCCCGTCCTCCCTGGGATTTGTCTTTGCTCTTACAGGGGTTTTTTTCACCAGCTGCCACAAGCCTGGCATTTCCTTTCCTCTGCCAACAGTGATCCTGCCCTCTTTCCTCATCTGTCCTGGGTGCCTGTGGGGAGGAAAGGGGCAGGGCCAGACATTAGGGCTTCCACTCAATGGCTGGCACAGAGTAGTGAGGTGAGGAAGAGAAGGAGAGCCTGCAGCTCCTTTTCTTGTCGCCTGTCCAGTGAAAACAGCTCTAAATAGTTTCGTGTCAGTAGGGGTCCCTGTCAAATTTTGTACCACCACCTGCATGCACGGGAAAACAGACAGGGATTAGCTCAGACAGAGGAGGGAGGAAATAATGTGTGCAGACATAAACAAGGAGATGCTAACATTCAGAAGGTTGTGGTTCTGAGGCTCAAGCATCCCTCTGGAGGAGGCAGTGCTGGCTGGCAGGGGCAGGGCACGGCCGCGGGAGGAACCAGGTCCTCGCCCAGCAAAGCTCTTTCGAAGCAAGCAGGCCAGGAGCTGCTAAAAAGCTGCGTAGGGGATTTATGGTTAGGTTCATTTGCTTGTTATTTTTAGCCCTCCCAGAGTTAACATCCGCCAATTCTTGTCTGAAGCAGGATCTGTACCAACAGTGAGTCCAAGTCCTGAAGCAAAGCAGCAGGGTCTGAGCTGCGGCCGGGCTGCTGAGGCCACTGCAGTGACAAATTCAGCCCGAGGGACAGTGCGAGGCTGGTACCCACAGGGCTTCCCCAAAAGCATCACATCGCTGCATTTAAATCACTTACAGGTTACTCTGCACCTGTTTGATACCGTGTGCTACAGAGCATAACAGCATTTAGCAGCTGCTGTAAACGCTGTGGTAGAATTCTCTGAAACGAGTCCAATCCTTCTGAAAACTCACCATTTCCCATGGTTAACACTGCATTAGAAACACTAGGCTTGCATTATTCAAGATTCCCCACTGCATTTTGGTTCTCACACACGTTTATTTAGAAGGAAGAAAAGTGTGCTACTCTCTGCACCCATGTGTGACCAAAGTGCTTTAGCATTCTGACAGAATGTAAGAGTCTCCTAGCAATGCAAGCTTAAAGGCTCAAAGCTGAGGTTAAAAGCATTAGGGGAAGGAAAAAAAAATCAAACAAACCCCACCTAATGTGTGTACATGAAAACGCTGACTTCCAGAGCATTCAGAACTCAAAAACACGGAACCAATTTTCTCCAAAAACTTGGAACTCCCCAGTGAGGGCTATAAACAAGCTAATTTGACATCGCTAGCTCCAGCCAGCTTAGACTTATGAGTGTGCACATATTTTATTCTGAAGTTATGGGAAAAACATATTTTCCCCATGCTTGCATAAATCAAAAACAGCTGAACCAATTTAGCTTAAATTAGAAAGAGAGACTGAGAGAGAGAGAGAGGAAGGAGGGGTGAAGAAGAAGAAAAGGAGAGGAAAGAAGGGAAAGACTACATACAAAACCTTCGACCTGTGGGGGAGGGTGAAAAAAGAAATCCCTAATAATCAGTAAAGATTTGAGGTGCACTCAACATTAGCAGTGAACTAATGCATTCTTTTATATTATTATAAGATTAAAATCTCAGAAAGTATTTGAAGCCTTCACACTACTTGAGCTAGTACCCACTGGGCAATGCTAAATTTTCTCCTCTTCTTGCTATTAGTTATTTCCTGTTCATCTCCCCCACTTCTTCTGCTGTCCTATTTCTTCCTTCTTACTTCTCCTCCTTTCCTCCCTGCCATTCATACCACTCCATATTCCTGGGACACAGATGTAGAAGCCGTCTCTCCCTGTGCCACCTGAGGCACAACCAGCCAGGATGGGTCACATCCCCACCACAGGAATGGTCCCTGTCAGACTTTGCATGTGCTGCTTGGGACCCTCTGACTCAGGATTTGCAGCTGCACTTCTTCCATCACTTAAATTTCATCTTCCTTTCTGTGCCTTCCAGGCAGCAGCTGTAAGGCCTGGAGCATTGGAGAGGGTGTTCTGGTACAGGACAGGGAAGGAGAGGAGCAGGGGGAAGCATTCTGTGTAAGGCAGAACTGATGAGGATCCTGGGCAGGGCACAGTGCTCAGGCAGCTGTGGGCACAGCACGTAGGTGCTGAATCTCCCTGAATCTCCCTGAATCTCCCCCAGGGCAACCCTCACCCCCCACTCTGCCACTGAGAGTTACCCCTGTGTCCTCGCTGAGCCCTTCCTGCTTCCCCTTTCTGTTGTCCTGTTTTTTGCTGAGCCTTCTGTTATAACCTTGGCGTCAGAGAATTTTCACAGTTTCATGTAAATAATGGCCAAGGTTTAGTTAACCATCTTTTCTGGTTTTCATTCCTTTTGTGGTAAGAGAAAGTTTGATGAGCATCCTTTTTCTCCAGTGGGATTGAGGAGGAAGTGACATGTCCTCCAATCCCTTGTGGAGTTGAGAATCCTATAAAATATGTTAAATGTAAATAAAGTTTCTCTTTTCCCTCCTTTCTGCTGAACCTAGCAGGCGTGAGCGTGTCCTTTATTGTGCTCTCACCGGCACAGTGGATCCACCTCCCTCCCCTTGCAGCACCCCAAAACCCAGTCTGCAGCCCCACAGAGCTGGCAATTGAATGGCACTGCATAGTATCTGGAGGTGGGGTTTTGTGCTGTCATTTTAAACACAAGATCCAATTAGTGCCATAACTCAGTGCCAGCTGGAAAGCAACAGCAGGGAGAGGCTGAACTTCCCAGAGGGATGTGCCTGCTGGCCAGTGCAGCACTCTAACCACACACTGCTGCCTGCAGGGATCTTGGAGCATCAGGGACAATGTCCTCTCACGATTTTAATTTTCCTTCCCCTATTTTTGTTGTTCTGTTCCCACTCCCACCTCAAGTTCACCCCTCAGGAAGGCCCTCTGCCCCTCAGCTCACCCATCGTATTCTCCTTCCCCCACTAAAGCAGTAAACACGGAGGATGCAGAGGAATGCAGAGCTCAGCAAGAACTCAAATAAAGTTTAAATATTATCAAGCCACTGCCCTGTCCCAGCACTGCCACCACCAACAGGTGTTACAGCCAGTTTCAAGTTTCTGAGATGCCGCCTGTGTTGCTGTGCCCTCTTCACTCCCAGCACAGCTTTGCCATAAAAGTCTGCAGTGCTGCTTCAGATTCAGACTCCTAACCTTCCCTGAACCCTGTCCAATTCCCCGAGGGATGTGGGGATGCCACTTGCTGTGGTCTGTCTGTAGCACTGAGCACCCTGCTGCCCCGCAGCAGCTCTTGCTGTGCACAGCACGTGCACAGGAACAGCCTCTGGCATGTCAGCCCAACAGTTATGGTCATTTATAGTTCATGTCTACAGCATCTGTTTAGCTAGTTTGCTTATAAATAAATTTGGAATACCCACATTGCAATAATCCGCCCAGATTTGAAGGAATTTAATACGCGAAATGCAAATCAGAGAGTAAATGAAAAATTAAGTGACCGTGAGAATCGGTTTTTACCATGCAGAGCCAGCTTCAAAATAAAAATGAGAATCATAATCCTACTTTACATATAATTTTCTGCAGGCTTGTGTAATTTACAACTTACACAAAGCAACAGGAAGATTAAAGACATCTTTTGAATTAAAACTAAAGCACTGGGTAGGCTCCCCGCAGTAACAGTTTATTACACCCCATGCAGCCCTGCAGAAGCTAAAGTGTGTTTGTCCAGGGAGCCGAGGGTGGCATTTCCAATATATTTTCTCGGAGGAAGCACAAGCAGCAGGTATAAACCCTTCCCACTGCATCTCCCCTCAGCCCTGGATGCTTTCCAGGCTGCCTGGGGAGGAGCATCGCGTCCCTGCGGGCGCTGCCAGCAATTCCTCACCCCGGAGCCTCCCCCTTTGGAGGGGCTGTGCCTGCCCAGCTTTCTCTGCTTCCTTGCCCGCCCCGCCTTTGGCCAACTCTCACACCGGCAAGGAGGGAGAGCCACTGTGCCAGTAAAGGCACAATAAAGGAAACTCTCACACCTGCTAGGTTCAGCAGAAAGAGGGGAAAAGGAGGCACTTTATTTACATTTCTGATACTTTATAGAGTTCTCAACTCCACAAGGGATTGGAGGACATGTCACTTCCTCCTCAATCCCACTGGAGAAAAAGGATGCTCATCAAACTTTCTCTTATCACAAAAGGAATGAAAACCAGAAAAGACGGTTAAATAAACATTGGCCATTGTTTACATGAAACTGTGTGAAAATCTCTGACTCCAAGGCTAAAACAGAAGGCTTAGCAAAAAACAGGACAACAATCCACGGCACACTGCGGGATGGAAGTGCCCCCCATCCCAGCCGAAGAGTGCTGGGAATGCCCTGAAGCAGCAGGTCTGCAGAGAGCTCTTCTCCCACTCACAATTCCCACTGCGCACTTACACAGCTTTCAAGAGGAAAGTCATAGAAAGGGGCGCTTTTCAAAAACTCCAGAACAATCTATTAATGTTTCTGAAAACTATGACTGTATGAGATCACGTAGGAGAGAACAGACTTCCATTGGGGCTTGGGTAATTTCTCTTGGATAATGGGTTTTTCTTTCCATAAACAGATGTTTAGAACAAAACCATAAAAATAAAGTGCCATCAAGATGGCAAACTCCTCTTACTTATGAGTTAGTGGATGCCCCAATTCTTTGCCCACCAATGCCTTCCAAAAAAATGGTAGATTAAAGAGAAGTCCAAATCTGGACATAAATTACACACATTTTATTTTTAGCAGTATTGTGACTACATGTTGTAAAAGAAAACAAAGCATTAAACACTTAGTTAAGAATATAAATCCATACAATGAGCATATAGGGTCCAAGATACATATCACTGATCTCCAGCAATCCAAGAGAAGTTGTCCAGGATGCAGTTTTAATTCCACTGAATAACTTGTTTCCCATTCCCTGTAGCCCTTTTATCTCAACCCCAAATTTAGGAGTCCTCATAAAAATGCCTGGGTCTGCACATGTATGTAAAAACCTTTTCCAGTCTAGTCCCTGCTCTTGGTGAATTGCTCCAACTGTTCCTGCAAGTCCCTGTGTGGTGACACAGCCAAAATTGCTCCTGCTGCACCCTCTTGGGCTGCTGCCTGTGTCCCCACTGGGGGAAGGTGTGCACTCCTGAAAGGAGCCCTACAGTGGCCAGGTTTCATGGTAACTGCAAAGCTTCTTCTGGAGCAAAGCACTGGAAATAAGAAGCCTTCCCACTGCTTTTGAGGGCACAGGAAGCACAGCTTCCTCCTCCTGGCAGAGGAGCCCTGAGGTGTTCTGTGCACACACATTCATTTTCTGTGCTTTGCACTGGCTTCTCACAGCAGCAGGTTTATCAGCCTGTGCCACGTAAACTTGATTGCTGTTATTTCTCTGGGTTCAGAGTCCTTAAACTATACTTTAAACCCACTGTCAATGATTTCTCTGTATTGCTATTCCGTAAGCCATTAATCACTGGGAATGACAGTCTGCTCAGTGGAATGAAATGCCTGCGGATGGTTCCCCCTGTGCAGCTGTCCTTTCTGCTTTTCCAGGCAGGAGCTGCTGCCTCTGCAGCTCAGCCCCGCAGAGCAGGACAGGCAGGAAAAGGCAGGACAGGGCAGGACAGGGCAGTCCCAGCTCCGACTGCTCAGCCCCAATTCCAACCAGCAGATGTGGCATCTCCCTGCCTCCCCTAACAGCCCACGTGTTGTGGGAACACTGCACAGAAATACACACAGATTAGGATGCTTTCTGTGGGCAAGTTGTTCTGGAGGAGGAAACCAAACCATTTACCAGCAGTGCAGTTCTAGCACAAATCATAGTCCAGTAAAAAAGTTTTACTGGACACAGCAATTTAAAAAGCAGTCTTGGATAGAGAGAGTTGGATAGAGAGAGTACTGTTGCTAAGCCCTTTATTTCCTTGGGCTGGCAAAAATCCCCATCATCCTCCTCATCAAAAACTGGGGATGAGGAGGAGGGAGGGAGGGAGGGAAAACTAATAAATACATTGAGACAGGCCGTTCAGAGGTTGGGCCTTCAGTCCTCAATCATTTATTACACTTTTTTTGCCACTCTTGAGTGCTGGACACAATCTGTAGCTCAGGCAGAACACTTGAAAATACACCTGTTCTGTACCTACTCCATTTTCCCCTGTCCCTTGCAAAAGTTCTCCATTCCTAAGGAAGCATATCTTAAAAGACAGGCACAGTCCTTAATTCAAACACGGTGCAATTGTAACAGCGCTTTAGTATTCATAATTAATTTTTAGGAAAAAAAAATCATTCTATTATAGATGTACACAGAAGAGTAAAACCTATAATATGAATGAGGACACAGCACATTAAAATGTAAATTAAGAATTAAATAGCAAAACAATGGAGCACTGCCAATATTTTTATAACCATACAAATTGCTCATCAGTATCCGGTGTCATGTTGGCAGATTTGTTCAACAGGGAGTATAAAGCCAGAGACAAGATGATAGACTATCCTTTCTAAAGGATGTACTCTCAGTGCTGTCCTGCCTGTTGTGCGTTCTTGTGCTTTCAAATAGGGAGGCGAATGCACTTGGAGCATGAGGGATGTATTAGAAGGAGGCTTTTGTCCCTAAGGTGTGAAAAATTGGGTTCTCCTGCTTCGTGCACATTCATCTATAAGCTTTTGTCATCAAAAAAGCAACACTCCCTGTTATGAAGCCTCCCAAAAAGCACTGTTGTCAAAACATTACTGTGAAGTCCTTTTTATTTCAAACCATGTGGAGAGTAGTGAATGCAGTATTTTTGTGGCACCACCATCATACAGAGCACTTAAATTTCTCCACCAGAAGATGAGAGTTCACCAGTAAGATGATACATGGTGTATTCCTGCTTCCAAATCTCCTCAAGAAATGATTGGATGCACAGGATTTTGACACTTTGGGTGAAACACTTTGCTCTGAGACTGCGAGGGGGATGTGAGCCCTGTGTGATCTCCTCAGGAGGAAGGCCAGCCCTCCTCCCCATCACACAGACACAGGCTGTGACTGCAGCCACAGCTGACATGAGGCTGGGAAACTTCCTTTTGGCTGCTCCAAGGAAACCAAAGAGAGAAAAGGCAGAATTTATGTCTGAAGATTCCTACTTGTAAAGCAGGAATTGGCTTAGCACCCTGAAATAATTTGTCCCCACATCACTGGTGTAACAGAAAACCCATTCTCTTGGAGAGCAGAAAGTTTGGGATTTTAGCTGTGTAACTGAGCCCTCACATGACACAACTCCACACCCACGTCCCCTTCCCTTGCCACAGTGACAAAGAGCAGAAAACTATTTTATGACCCAGACACTTTAGCATCAGCACTTTTTCACAAGGGTCAGGTGAATGTCACCACTCTGTCCTAAGGGCCCAGTGCATCCTTGCCACACTGGATGATATCCTGATTAGACCGTAAAAAAGTGCTTTGTTTTAATAAATTAAATAAATTAAAATGTCAACTACAGCATATATCCAGGTGCTCAGTACAGATTTGGTGGTTTAGTACTGATTTTCACCAATTTACTGAGCAAGTCATGGGTTCCCAACCACACCAATGGCCATGTGAGGGAAAAAAGTGGGATGGATCCCACTATTCCTGGAGTCCCTCCATCCATCTCCCTGGTGACAGCGTGCAGAGGCCTCGCCCTGCCCTGAGGGATGTCACTTTCTGACTGCAGCTTGTCCCTCCCTGGGGCCCCTCCTGGCCCCCCATCTCTCACCACCCCTGGGACACTCAGTCAGAAGGGGCTTGCATCCAGCCCCTTCATCATTGTGACTGATCAGTAAAGAGGGGAAAAATGGACGTTCATAAAGTGCGACTGCTAAACAATTCTCTGAGATATACACTGATGACATTTTAAACCCCAATGCAAACACTACAAAATTCACTATACTCACTATATCAAAGCGCACTGGAAAATGGATGTATTGCTTTTCTCTAGGAACTCGAATTTCTATATTATTAAAACAGTTTGGGAGGTGGGAGGAGGAATCTGATAGATTTAAGGTTTATACTTTTCTCCTAGTACATTGCCAGGAAGATAAAATATTTAGTGGCTTCATATTCCCTAACCATATTTTTGACAATATGCTTCATGCTCTATTTGCCACAAAAGTTGTGACACTGCAGTCAGTCTTCAAAGAATAAAGTATGCATTTGTCATGGCAAAAGATAAAAAAATCTCATTTTTTATTACCCTGCCATTGGTTAAGTCAAGCTCTGATAATTAGGATATTGGATATTTATGAGGAGCTATTCTGCCTTTATTACTGCTTTAGGTGCCTGTTGACAGATGCAGCAAGACAATTTACATTGATGTGTGAATTTGCCAGTATTTCAGTAATAATATCCAAGTCTAAGTCTATTAGAAAAAAGGTCCATATCTCACTCTTGGAATATATATTTCCAATTAATTCTGGTTTTGTAGCATTTCCTCTGGCATGCTGTCATTGAGGGTTTCTATCATTTGTTTGTGCTCTGATCGAATAGTAACTCAAAATAAAGTCCAGAGGGTAACTGGATAAAAGCAGGTTATTAGATTAGAAAGGCAGAATGAACCACTACAACCTCCTGGTCTGACCCGCTCAATAAACACGGGCTGAGGACTCTCCCTCTGAATTGATCCCTGCTGCCATTGCAGCATGGAGGAAGGAGGGAAGGGAAACTCCTTCCCTGCACCAAACCAGGGCGTAGCGATTTGGTGACAGAGAACAAGTCACCAGGGCTGGGCAGGTGAGGTGGGACAGTGACAGTGAGCTCAGTGCCAGTCTCCTTTCCCTATGCACAACCTCAGTGAGTTTTTTCACTTCTGAAGGCTTACAAATATTTAGAGGGTGCAGGCTGCTGTGCCTCTCACACCGTGCTCTCTCAAGCTGCCCCTTATCTCCTTGCAACTACAAACAATTATTTTTCTCTTCGTCCCAAAGATTCAGTCTCACTATTGATGCTGTGTGATAAAAGCGCACTGATCCATTCCCAGTTAATCTATGTCTATTCTACAAGCAAATGGTTCAATACTTCCTCTAATGATCTGTACATTTCAGATTTTCTTATGCCTGAGAAAGCTCCAGCTGAAGTTTATGGTAGCAGAACCATAAAATCAAGCATGGAGCAATATATAATTGCAGGAGACTATATGCTTGAGACCACTGATTTAAGCAGAACCGAGCAAAACCTTAATGCCTTCAATTACAGGCACTTGAATTTTCCTGCCTGTCTCAAGCATTTCCAGGGAGGAATGAGACAGAAGGGAAGCTTTGTCATTACAGCCTTGGCATTTACTCACAACAACGTCATACACCTTTCCTGTTCATTGCCAACAACAGTTCAGTGGCTTCTGGAAGTGTTGCACCCCCACAGACAAAAGGGAAATTTGGTCCTCACAGCTGAAATTACTCAAAAAGAGGGCAAAAAGGAGTAAAAAGCAGCTTACTCTTGTGCTGAGCCCTTCATGAAGCTCTGGAGGGTTTCTTAGTGATAAGGAGGAAAGGGTGCCACGAAAGGAAGGGGAAGAGCAGCAGTGCTGACTGCTAAAGTGGGAAGTTCAGGGTAATTTATTCCAGCAACAGCCTCTCTCTCCTCTCTTCTTCACCATCTCACCATTAATCCACCAGGTCCTCCTTACTCAAGGTGACAGAGGGAAAAGAAAGTTTTAAATCACATGTCCTTCCCACAGCAAGGCAAATGAAGGCTGAGCACTCTAAGTAACTGTGGTTTATTAATAGGATATTTACAGCACATAATGATACTTTGACATTTTGCTGTAATGGTCAACACAATTTTTCCCTGGAAGACTTCTAAATGAAGCCACATTTTTTGTTTTGCTCTGGCTTCCACCTGAAACACTCCTCTGGGTCAGAGATATTTACAACATGGATGGTTAGAAAAGAGCTTAAAAGAAATAGGCAGGTGAAGAATAACACTGCTTCTAACCCGACCTTTAATAGGTTTCCAGAAGGCTTTAATACATTTTTCCAAGTGTGATAGTGAGTATGCTCCTTTGGCCTTGCTGACACTGTGCTCTATCAGTCGAGGCAGGTGTGAAGGGGAACAGAGGCACAGAGAAAGCAAAGAGCACTCTTTAACCTGACCATACAAGTTCTATTTGAATAAGCCTTCCTCAGCTCTCCAGCTCTATCAAGTCCACAAAGATCCTCCAAGCAAGAGCAAGAACAGAGAATGTAGAAAGGAAGACTCACCAGGAGAAAGCCCCAGTTTAAATGATTTGATTTATTCATAACAGCCAGCCCACCATGGCCACACAAAGGACAATGCAAGGGCTGTTATTGCTGCCTCTCTGTAATGTATTTATTTTGCACTAATTTTCCTGATCACATAAGTTATCATGGTAACAAAACAGATTCTGCTCTTGTGCTGTCTCTTCTCCTTCCTTTGACAGGAATGAGAAGGGCAAGGCAGAAGCTGTGGCCAGCGTTAGAAAGTGTAGTTACACCCAGGTAAGCTGTTAACCAAGAAAACATCACAAAATGAGTGACAAAAGCACATTTCATGTGGGAGCTGTTAGAACTCAATAACAGTGCAGCAAATGCATTTCAGAGATCAATAAGGAACGAATAAAGGCAACACAAAGCAAAGCATCACCACCAGGGTCCCGCCTGCTTCTTCAAGGCTGAAGCACCCATTAACTACGGGGCATCAGGAAGATGCCCAATAACTTTGCAGTGAGTTATTGCTTTCTGAGGTCCATGACATTACACATTAGGTGCCCAAACTGAAGGAAGGCTGGAATGAGGTTAAAGCTATCAAGCTCCAAAGACACACGAAAGTCTATTCACAAATCTGGAGGAAGAGCAGGAGGAATTAAAAGGAATAGGGCAGAAGCTATTTTCTATGAGTTTCTCGCCTGTAGAAGTACCTGTGGAAGATGAGGTTGTACAGGCTTCTACTTCGCAGACAGCTTTTTTCTCCTAGTATGAGAAAAGCCAATATAAGCCGTGTTTTTAAATAAAGTAATTGATTAAAGTTAGTTTTTCTTTTACAGCTGACTAGACCACAAAGCCACATCTGAAAGAGGTTTGACAGCGCTTGGATCTCACGAGCACATCGATTGGCTGCATGCTAATGGTAACAAAATAAAGACAAGTTCAAAGCTCTGCAGACATGAACAGTGAGGAGCAGGGCTGCCAGAACACCAGCTCTGGGTCCATAGGGACCACACCCCTGTGCACACAGCATACCTGGGACCTGGGAGCCACAGGAGCACTCTGCTCCGCTGAGCTGCAGCACCTGCAGCCCACAGTGCTTGTTTTGCTGCTTTTATGCAGGCAAAGATATACATGGCACTAGTAGCTAGAGATTAGCATAACTTCTCAGTATTCAAGATTCCCAGCTTCCAGAGCAGCTGATATCCCAGGAGCTGTGGACTGTGATCAATTCCCAGTATTCAGGCATGAAGCACTAATGTCTTCTTACTCAGTGATTACACCATCTTTTGCTGTAAAATCCTAACTTGTACTTATTCAGCTCATTCTTCTGGTCCCAAGTTTGCGCCCAGCCTGAGCCCACCCAGTGGGAGCACTGAAGGTGCTGTAAGCCCTGAATTGCTCGCGCTTGGAGAAGGGATGAGCCAGCAGGTGCTCCCCACAGGCCCCCAGCCTCTGCAGAGAGCTGCAGTTGTGACAGGGATGTACTGAGGGCTTCCATCAACAGCTCCAGCACTGTCTCCAAGGCAAGCTAAGCATCCACCCGTTCCTCTAACAGGAAATTTGAAATCCACCCTGCGAGGCACGGGGCAGAAACTGCTTAATTCTGCAAGGAGCCTCAATCACTGCAGCTCAGGCCTGAGAGGTGCCAGCGCTGAGGCTGATGCTGGGAGCAGCCTCGAGCTCCTGCAGCACAGTGCCCAGGCTGGCTGCTGCTGCAGGCGTGCGAGGGAGGAGCAGCCACTGAGTCCCAGCTCAGGCTTTGCCGGGGATAATGTCAGCGCTTGTGTTTAACCCCTTTCTGACCTCTGTGTAAAATGAAGGTGCCTGGAAGCAAAGCGGAAAGAGTAATGAAACAGTTCATTGCTCAGTTCACAGTAAGCAAGGACATCAGAAAGTTTCACTACAGAAAGCAGCAGCTACAGTCAGATCAGTCTATTTGATGTTTGAATTAGAGGTTAAGGGCGGAGGAAAAGGAGAATCTCGTTGTTTGTGATAAAACTCATCCCTCTCTCTGGATACTGCTAAGCCATCCCTGGCAGGGATGGACTTTTATCCCTGGCTCAGACTTCTGAAGAACAAATCTTTTTGCATTTTGAATGTACCAGATGGTATGCCTTTACAGAACTGGCCTCCAGGGAAAATACCTCTAAAATCCCTTCCTGCAAGGACTTCACTCTCTCCCGCCTCCCTCCCCAAATTACTCAGTCCAGGCTCTGCGTAATGCAGGACAGAAGCATCTGCCTTTCCTTTGGCAATTGCATTGTGTTATGCTATTAAGAAATATGCCCAATCTGCCTTCTTTTCAGCTCAGTATATTGTACTTCTCCTAGATTGATGTATACCTCAGACCAAATAGTTCTGCATGGCCTCGACTGGGGTAATTGGATTACATTTATGTGAAACCCAGACGTTCTCAGGGGTGATTTGCTTTTTCAGACTGCCATTAGAGTCCCAAGGAAACCAAGTACAAAAGCCTAAACTAATCTCACATTAAACGGGATTTTTTTTTTTGATCGAGTTGCACAGGGCAGTTGACTTTTAATAGGAATTCCACATCTAAGAGACTAAAAAAATCCCCAAACTCCTAACCCCAAGGAAAGGACTTCAAAACATGAGAAATGAGGGAATCTGCATTAATGCCCACACAAGTGCTCGGGCTCACCCTGCTGTGCCCATGGGTGCTGGCAGCTGGAAATTCACGCAGTGGCAAAAGCCAGGGTAATTGACTCCACTGTAGCAAATAAAACACACTTACAGAGAGTCAGAAATCATTATCACTGTGGTGTGGAAGCGTCCGAGGCACAGGGAGAGGGCACAGCTTGAAGAAGGTCCCTTAGCAGGGCCACAGAGGGGCTGGGATCAGAGCCTGAGCCTCAGACCCCATGGCCAAGGGCAAATGCATTTCTGGCTGGCCAGATGTGCTGGGAAGATAAGCTGGCAAGCTACTGGCAAACTTGCTGGTCTAACTTTGCTGTGACAGTGGAAGAGGAAAAAGTCCTCAATCCTGAACATAAAAAAGGGAGATACTTGTGACACATTTTGAGTGAAATATTTTGAATGGCTACAGTGGCCAAGGACTCATTTTGATGTGCTTGCAAGGAAACACAGGGCACAATCAAACCTGCCCGGTGAGAAAATGCAGTGATCGTTCCTCATTCCCAACAGAGGGGTATCCTCACAGCACCTGCATCTGCACCCCGTGGCTGGCTCAAGGTGATTTCTTTGAACTCTATGATTTCCAAACTGTAAATAACCATTTTGTCCTGTGACAGGATTTTGTTAATATTTCCAAAGGGAGAAGATATTCTCACTTGAAAATACAATTCAGAAAACACTTTCAAGGCTACTCTGAAGCAGAGGGGAGAGCATTCTTTCACAGACATGAAGGATATTAACTATTTTCCATTATCCTACTAATTGTCTCATAACATCCCAGCAGCGTTTATTTTTCTTAGTGCAACGCAACTGAATTACATCTGAATGGGGAGTAATTAAACTAGTTAGCTCTTTTTATTTTGTCTCCCTTGCAGACACAGACCTAATTTGGGTTCATCTTGAATGCTGCTGCTGTCGTATGTGCTGTACTTGGAGCTCAACAACAGAGGACATAGAGGAGTAGTTTAACCTGCAGGGCAATTTGGGAAAAGAAACATGGAAAAATCCCAGATAAATGGAATCAGAAAGGCTCCTCTGACTAGATTAGTAGCTTTTTCTTCAAAGCACAAGACCTTCAGAAGGGAAACTATGGATTGTGCCTCAGAAATGAGCTAATTTGCGGTGTTTTGCCTGTGCTCATAGACTAGCCCAGAAGCAATGATGGAGCCTGCAAAGACAGGGAGCGATCAGGAGGGGAGAATGAGCCCAGAAATGGACGCAGAGATGTCACAGAAATGTCACACGCAGCAGGCTGAGAGCTGTGGGCAGCTCCAGCTGAGCTCTGCCAAACCACACTGTGCAGGTACTGCTGTCAGCACGGGCAGCACCCAGGGACCACAGCTGAGCCTGGGGCTCAAATGGACAAAGAGCTGTGGGTTTGAAACCAGGTCTTAGAGGTCACTGCAGTGAAAGGTCAGCTCCTGACCCTGGGAGAGGCCTGTGTGATGGGAACAGCACTTTTCCTTCATCTCACCTCTCACACAGAGGCACTTTCTGGGTGGCTCCCCAACCACCCATGGGACAAATCAGCACTCCATGCCTGTGTGTGCTGGCTGAGCTGCCCCACTTGCACACCCTGAGTTTTCCTGGTGTGGCTTGGGGCACCCCCAGCACCCCCAGCACTCTCACAGACTTTTCCTTGTGAAGGGGTGACATATTTCAGCTTGGCTTTCTTTTCCCTCTTGGCATCACCAGGTTTGTCATTCAGTCAATGGCTGATGTCATTTTTCTGTTTGGAAAGGAAATTAGTCAGAGCTCAGGGATAACAGCAGCGATTTCTGGTACCCCACAGGTGTTGACGTCTGGACTTGAGTACGTGAGAAATGACATTATTGTGTACTGGTGGGAGATAAGAGGTGTCACCACGGATGTGACACAACCCTGAGAGGCCCAAAACTAGCCTGTGGCCTCAGTTCTTCCTTCTCTCTGCCCTAGATGGGTTTGCTATTTATGGGGTGGGAGGAGCAGGGGACACCTCAACTGTTGATTCTGCAGATGAGAAAACACCTTCTGGCTTTATCTTCTTGACATACTTGAGGCTTCATTTTCCCAAGTGAAGAACTATTTTAATCTTTGTGACCAAAAACATTAAACAACAAAATGGTTGGTATAAATACCTCCTGTTTGACGAGGGAAAAAACCCTGAACCTCTGTTCTTAAATTAATACGAGCGACCTCCCTCCCTACCCCCCATCCCATTCCTTCCTGCTCCTTCCCTGTAACTACCTGGTCACCCCACACTCAGCCCTACTTCAGCCAATAACAGGGAGTGGAGAAACACAGGAGGGAGGACAGGATGAGAACTAAAACACTGAAGAGGTGGAAGAAGTCACTCCTTTCATCAGGAGATTTTCTACCAAAAACACACAGAGATTTTTTTTCTTTTTTAGGTTTTAAAGACAGCCCTAGAGCTCAAACCTAGAGTTCAAATGGAAATCAAGGAGAGTTGGTTTTAAATCCACCTGTTAAAATCCATTCCAGAAAAAGCTGCTAACGTGGGCTGTACAATTAATGTATAAATGAGAAGAAGGAAAATCTAGCACTGGAAGTCATACAAAGAACCTTGTTGGATTGTGCATACCTTATTAAAAAAACAGGATGTAGAAAGTAACTAGCCCAGCAAATTACTTTTGGTTTAAATGTGGTGTTTCTAAATTTGCTCCAAACTGAAAAACCCCTGTTAATTTAAAACATTCTTCTTAAAACCGAGCAACCAACCAAACTCAGTCTTACATGGTAATAATACATAGCTTGGTATCATTAAGAATATTTTCTGTAAGAAATACAGCAATATGACAGTGAACGAATCATTGACAAATTTACCTACAGATCTGTATTATGACAAGCATAAAAATCTATCTGCACTACAATACAGCTCTTCATAATAGGTTTTGATAGTTGAATGTATGGAAGTTGTCATGAATACAAATGGAGGGAAACCTGCTTTCCAGCTATTCTGAGACACAAATCTTTTTGTGTGCCACTGAAATAATTTCTGCTGCTTTTTAAGAGAAAAGAAAAAGACACTGGGAACGTAGTTCTTCTTCCAGCTACACCATTTGAGGTTCTTGCCCGATTTTTCTATAGCAAAATCACAGGGAACCTGAGGGCACAGTCCCTGAGTGTTAGGGCTACAAATTTAGCACAGTTATTGCTAGTAAACACGTTTATTTCACAGGGTGTAAAGAACGAAACTTGTTAAATATAATCATAGTGATGGTGCCGTTGGGACAGAACCAGTTAAGGTAGGAGCTGGGGGAATGAAATTAAATCCTGTTTACTTTTGATTTGGGGGAAGAAGGAGGAAAGGAGTTTGCTGCTACTGAGCAGTGAGAAAATTGCTGTTTGCTTCATAACTGTGAAGGGGTAAAAGTAGCTATAGCAGTAGTTTTAGAACCCTAATTGCAAGCATGTTAAATAATAAATAACCCTGGCCATATTGTAAGCAAAATATATGCATACACTTTGGTGTGTGGTGCTGAGGCATGGCAAAAGTGTTTTAAAAAGAAAAATCTTCACTGGTTCTCCAAAAGAAACAGAGGCAGCTGGACAGCAGGATAAAAATCTGAAGTTGTAAAAGCCTTAGCTGAACCCAGAATCCTGACTTATGAAAGGAATAAAATCTTTACTATGCTGCGGATGGGCAATTTCCCATAGAGAAAATCTTCTCCTGTCCAGTTATTAATACTTACTGTATTTCAGATTATCTTCATCTGTAACAGTTTAGAAGTACTACTGCTTTATGAAGCTGGCACCCCTTTCTCTAACCAGAGAATTTAAAATTCCTCTTAGGCTGGGCTCCAAAACAGGAGAGTTGACAACATCAGCCCTTCTTCAGTCACACTGTGCACACACCTCCGGTCCACAGACTTGGGGCTGCTCTCAGGCAACTGTCCTGAGCTGGAGGAAGAGCACGAGAGCCATAAAAAACCCTGTTATGGCTGGGATGTAAGAGAGAGCCATAGATTTTATGCACATAATACATTCCTGGCTTACAGCGTTTTATAAGCTACAAAGAGGATGTTGTCTTTGAAGCATAAAGTGGTGGGCAATCACTTTTGGTCTTACGAGCACCCAAGGGGAAAACAACCTCTGTCAAATTGAGGTGCTTGTCCACTGGCTGATGAGAAGCTCAAAATGACCCAAAAATTTGCACTTCCAGCCCAGAAAGCCCAGACCACATCCCGGGCTGCATCAGAAGAAACGTGACCGGCGGGCGAGGGAGGTGATCCTGCCCGTCTACCCCACTCCCATGAGACCCCACCTGGAGCACTGCATCCAGCTCTGGAGCCCCAGCATCAGAAGAATGTGGAGTTCTTGGAGTGATTCCAGAGAAACACACAGAAAATCAAAGGATTTTGGTTTTCTTTGTAACCTGGTCTAGTGCTGTGCCCATAGCAGGCACTTAAAAAAAGATTGTCTTTATGGTCCATTACAACCCAAAACATTCCATGATTCTATGAAATCACAGCCTATATAATCACATTTTCCATGAACAAACTATGAAATTAAAGGCAGAGAAGGCTTCAAAGAGATTTCCTGTATTATCTGCAGGTACATACCCACACGCTGCTGTTCAGCCAGCTGGGGAGACAGAGATTGCAGGTAGGGCAAAAAGGAAGATCAGTCTCCAAAAATTGTTTAATTACTCATTTTTGAACTCAGATCAAGTGCCATGAGTAAACTGTATGGCTTTATCTTATTTAGAGATCCCACATGTTTGTTCATTGCTGACTGACCTAGAACTGGCAGATTGGTGGGAGACGTAGAGAAAGAAGGGGAAAGAAGAGAGAGGTTTCAGCTTCATTTCTTCACATCTTGATATCGTGGGCTCAGAAAACCTGCACTATTAGCATCAGATGATGGTCTTTTCAAAAGTCCAAAGTATTTGGTTGTGCAGCAAGCATTAAAATGTCACCTCACTCACAGAAGTGGTTGTTCTGTGGAGTGATGTGTGCCTGAACTAAAATGTGCAATTTCATTGCTCTCTTATCACCTTCCAAACAATTCCTTTGCACAGGAAACCGCATATTAGAAATTATCCAGCTCAGGGTATTCTGTGATTCTGTGATTCCATAAGGCCTACGCTCCATGTGCCATGGGATGTTTACCTTCCTAAAGGCATGAAGTTTAAGGCACCAGTGTGTCTGAAAGTGCAGTTCTGTGAACAAGCAGAGCTGCAGGCTGTCCCTGTGTTACTCCAAGACACAATCAGACAAAACAGACTCACCCAGGAGAGCTGCAGTCAGTCCATTTGGAAATACGACTGCCCATCAATGACAAACCAGGGATTCTCTAAAGTAAACAGTTGGAATACTGCTCAGGCTCAAGATGGAAAAAAAAAGCCTCCCAACAGCTCCATGCTCAAATGAAAGAGAGGAAGTAGTAAAGGGGAAAAGTCCCATATCTAAAAGAGATAAAAATGAAGACTCTTCAAATGCAGATCAGGGAGAGATGAGGTTTTGTAACGCTGCCAAGGGAAAAATACAAACAGGCTGCACTTCAGAGCCTCAGCGCAAGTTATATTAAGGAGTTTTCTTCAGAGAAGCAAAGCCTTTGTCTAGGCTAATCTGCAAATACACAGAAGTTATTTTTCCTCTGAGCAGCTACAAGCTGGCGCAAATAATCCTCTTCATCTTCCAACACCAGCATCAGAGGTGGCTGACAATGAATGTCTACTGGCAGCAATTCTTGCTACTCAAATCCATCTGCCTTTGACAGCTTACTGCAGCTCATTTTCATCTAGTAACCCATGATGAATATCTTAAAATATGCAACACGTGTTGGAGCCCCTGGCAATCATGAGCTCTTCAAAGATAAATAATTGCTTTTACAATGAAGATTCTTGCATGTGCATTTTCAGGAAATGCAAAACTGAGTGTCCTAAAACTTGCTACACAGTTTTCGTGGAGCCTGTGGTTCACAGAAGCAGCTGGGTCACTTTTCTTCTGTAAGTAAACATTTCTTATCTAGTTTCAAAATACTTGGTACATGCACTTAATATGTAACTGCTCTGTTAATAAAAGTTAGAGGAGATCAACTCTATATGTCAAATTTCCTTCTCGCCATTCTTTCTGGTTCTACTGTGTAGATTTTGTACGTTTTGACATAGAAATTATTTGTCCTTGTTTGTGCAGTGCAGAGACACCGGGCCCCTGGTCTCAAACTGGGCTCCAAAACACTACCATGGGATCAATAAACAACGAGTTACATCACTGAAATACCCACATTTCTATAACTCAGTACTGCTTCTGCTAAGTCAGGAGAGGCTGCCCAAAGTCATCATTTTCAGAAGTTGGTGGTTCTAAATGAGCAGCATACAGGTGCTTTGAATTTTTTTTAACTTGTTATTATAACATAATAGGTTGCTTGCAGATTTAAATTTTATTCATGAATTGTCTGCGCATCTGCAAAATGTAGAAGATTTATTTTAGCTTGTCTTTTTACAACTGGTCTGAGGATGAAATGCAACTTTGCCATAAAGTTCACCAGATGCAGAATTTCTTTTCTGTCCCATAATACTCCTCAAATGAGGTTCAAGTGCTTTAGCAGGGAAGCCTCCAGAGCAGATTCTTTTTTATTTCCCTCCAGCTTTTAAGTGGTGTATGTTCCTCCCTGGGTACCTACACAGAAGTTGCAAACACTAATGAGAGCTGTGCCTGTGTTCCTGTGGGAAGGCAGACCTAATACTGAAACTCTGCTCTGCTGGGTGCTCACAGCACCAGTTTCGTTTGTTTTGGCTAGAGGTGTCTATGATTTAGTCATTAATCCCAAAATAGAATCTTCCTGCTGAAGTGATAGTTAATCTAAAACGGTGCTACTACATTTAAAATAATAATGTTGTGTTTAAGAATCTCATTGTTTCTTTTCCTCCACACACAATTTTTCTCGCCTTTAGGGACAACTACCAAGCACGAGGAATTAAAGTGCTCCCAAAGAAGACTCCAATTATATCTTAAATTATGTAAACCTAGTGAATAACTTTTACCCAGGGTAAAGGTATTTCTGTCCAACAGCCAGCTGATTAAAGTTTAAAGAAGGGACAAGAAGGAGCAAGCCTGAAAAATCTCCACACCTGCACAGCTCCTGGACACCTCTGACTGCAGCCAGAGCCAGTTCACTTCTCTGCCTGTCTTTCCACACCCTGAGGACGGGTGATTGGAGAGAAAAGAAGATGCAATTTTTGCAAGGATGGACCTAGAGAGAGCAACTTAACCTGCTTGGCATTACTAACAACACAGCCTCTGCAGGCAAGTGGAGAATAAATTCTCATTAGCCCAACATAACAGGTAAGGCCAATGCATACAAGTCACTTTATGATGATCTGCTGGAAAATAACTCTCAGCCAAAGCACCCTGATCCACCTGGTCTCACAATAAAGCAAAGTGGCTTCACCCCTGCTAAATTTTATATGAAAAACTGTTTTGTTTTGCTCAAGCTATCCATTTCTAATTTAATTATGCTGAATATTGAATTCGACTTGTGTAAACACAAATTGTCAATACATTATTTCGTGCCTAAGGATTTTAGGTCCTTTCCTGTGAGACGATGCATCACAGTTTATTGAATATCTATAGCATTGACCAATTTTTCTTCTTTGCCTGTATACCAGAATTACCTATGGTAAAATACTTATTTTAAAACTCAGATGATGACAAAGATATGTCCCCAATGTTATTTCAAGGATACACTAAAAAAATCCCTAAACTTTTAGTAATAAATAAGTTGCATGTTCATAGGATAGAAAGCAGAATAATTACTCAACTGCTTTAAATAAATTGTGGTACTCTAATGCTAATCAGCTTCAGTAACCTCAAAAAAAAGGGAAGTGAATGTACATTCATTTATATTAATTAACTAGGCAGGTTTTCTATTTTAGGAAAGCAGAGGGGTTATCATGAGACTTTTGTTTCTATTCCTCCCATAGAACATCAGTCCTTGGATCAAAAGCATGATGCTTCACTTTAAACAGATTTTTCATGCCTAGAATTTTCTCCTCAAAACCACATGGAGCAAAAATGATCAGAACCATCGATACATTAAAATAGTAGGAAAATTAAATAAAGAAGATTTGAACCCTAGGGACACCTGACTTTCTCAGTGCTGCTTCAAGGGATAAAGAATTTGAAAGTCGTGATGTAAAGATGGCAATTATTCCTGACCTGAAATGACTTGAAAGCAGAGTTCAGTCGAGCTCAGTCAGCAAGATTTTTGTCCCCCAAAGTCTGAAATGCTTTTAGCCCTACTGAATCCAGCGTGGTGATCTCCAGTGAGCACTAACAAGTGTGGTGTTTCCCCCACTCTCCAGGCTCTTGGGGCTTTTGCTGGACAGGTCTTTTCCCAAAATGTGCCTGATTCTGCTTAAAGACTAAACCAAAGGAGCCAAAACCCCACCCTGCTGCTCAGTGAGAGCAACGTGCCCTGAGACGTGGCACGTGGGTTGGTGACAATGGCTACTCCTAATTAGTCAATACTCCCATGTAAATATGTTTATGTACACACGTCTGTGGGTGGAGACCTCGACCATTTCAGCATTCCCTGGTGTCAAAAAGCCCCATTTTGTGGTCACATGAACCCTGAGGGAAGCAGGGATGGCTTTTCTCTCAGCTGGCTGCTTCCTTTGAGCTGACTCCAGGTACTGGGCCTTGCATGCCAAGGTCAAATACACGATGTGTACACACTTAAGGGAGGGTTTACTAGTCAGTGCCAACCAGAGAGTAAAATATTCCTTCAACACAACAGGAAAACCCAGGTCATCTTGGCCTCTCTTGAGCCATTCAGTGCAGCTGACCTACTGCTTTCTCCTCCAGGGCAGGCTAATGGGCAGGAGAGGCAAGGAGCACATCATAAATTTACTTTCAGAGTGAGAAGAAATCCCTTCCCAGTGACTGCTTTGTGTTCTAAGGCAAAGAGAATGGGAAAACAAAGCATCCTGGACATCCAAGAAAAATACGTATTTTTCTCTTGTCTTTGTGGTTCTTAATTTGGGAGGTGGAGGGTGTTTTGTTTTGGTTGGTTGGTTTGGTTTTATTTGGTTTGGTTTTGGTTTCTTTTTTTCTTATTTTAAGGCAGTTCTTCATTAGAATGTAGCAGAGCATCCCACTTTTGATGAAGCACAGTGGCCAAGGGGTCAGGCTATCAGTTTCAACTAATATAAGACAATTCAAGTGAAGAGTGATATATCTGAAAGACAGAAAATAAAATGCAGAGCTTTATTACCAAGAAGGTGAGCCAGAAAATAGCACACAAAGATATGCAGGCAATTAAGTAGCAGGGAGAGAGGGAGATTCACCTAAGCACTGCCATGGACAGGAGTCCCAGCCAGGGCTCAGACTATATAACGAGAAGGACTGTTCCCTAAGACTGCTTGGACCAACATCAAATACCTTTAATTTTTCACTGATGCCTATTAAATTGAATTAATGCAGTGGAGCTGTCTCATGTCCCAGGAGGTCCTTGGCACAAGCGCCAGCTGCGAGAGCAGAGCATTCCTGTCTGATTTCCATTCCCCACCAGAAACATCCGTGTTTCATGGAAGGCTTGCAGGAGCCCCCTGTCCATGCAGTGCGGGCAAGCTGCCTTCCCCCTGACATCTTAACAAATCCAGGAGCAATTCTTCACCTTGATTGTTAAAGACTAAGACCAAAACAACCCTAATCAATTACAGCATTCAAGGCCCAGGAGGAAATTTAAAAACGAGCTCTCAAGGTCAGGGATTCAGTGGAAATAGATGGTTGCTGACAAGAGGCAGAGCTTCCCTGAGCTGGCGGCTGCATCTGCAGGACAACTGCACCACGTGCGTTTACAGAGTGTTGGAGCAGCAACCAGGAACAGATGTGGCTGACTGGCAGCACACAGAAGGGTTAACCTTACATTCCATGACAGAACTTAACCCAAATAAGGTCTATGATATCGAGTCTGAAGGGAAAAGAAATCAATTCTGGTTCCCGTGGGTAGGATTTCACCACTTGATTAGAGAAAGAAATGAATCTTTAAAGCATACTTACAGGAAAGGTATTTTCCATTTGCATGAAAGATGGGGATGGCTGCATCCCAAGTTAATGAAATCAAGTCTTCTGTGCCTGTTTGAGGATTTCATCTATTTGAATTATGCAAATATCAAATACAGCTTCATTGTATAAAACTTCAAAATGAGAATGCTATCCATATATATCCAGGGGGGCCAAAATAATATCCCCACTTCCCAAACTTAACATTGTTTCATTGAAGGCCAGCAAGAGGTTTTGAGTTGGTCCTACAGCATTGTGTTCCAGCTGTGACAGCCAATTTAGAGGACATTCTGCCTGTCGACAAACAAACATTAAGTCATTTTAAATTTCACCTCCATTTGATAAGGTTAAAGCAATTCTCTCTTGGAGACAGGAGCTCAGAGGCAGGGTTTTGAACAGTCAGGCACAGGGAGGCTGACAGCCACGCGGGCTTGGAGGAGGGCACCAGGGCAGGCTGGCAGAGTGGATGTGGGCAGCAAGAGGAGGAGCAGCAGAGGGATCTCTTACCCTTGATTCAGAGACCAAAACACGTGGGAAGTGCATCCCCCACCTGTAGGCAGGGATCTGGATGTGCACCAAGGGGGACCTGTGTGGTCCCAGGACAGCTTTTCTCAAAGTTTCCTTTTGGCAAAAGGTATTTGAAAATGAAAGGTATCTGAAAATGTTCAGCTTGCTTAGGCTTGCTGCACCTTCCTTCCAAGTTCAGCAGCCTCCCAAAGGAGGATACAGGGTCACACAGGCCACACCAAGGAGCAGTAAACATGACCTTTTCCTTCTGACCTTTTCCTTCCGACCATTTCCTTCCAGCCCAGAGGAATCCTTGTCTCTATGGCCAGAGACACGTCTCCACTCCCAGCACAGGCAACCCCACCACAGACTTGCAGAAGTGATCCCATTCTGTACCCCAGAAACTGAACGAGTTTGGTCCAGCTCTCCGCTTGGAAAACTGTCCCTGAACATGTCCTTCTCAGGATTAGAAATTTCCTCATTTCTGTCTGTACTCATTCATGGCCCCTACAGACCTATTAGTTCTTGTGCCAATGCTCTCATTTAGATCAAGGCAGAGAACATGGCAATATTTTGTAATATCAGAGTGTTTGCTCTGTAGGACAACGTTTCCTAAATTTTCAATATGTTCTTAGTAATAGAAAAGAATGCATTTAAATGTTGGCTTGGACCAGAAGACAAATAGAAAGGGGACATTTGAATTCCAAGTCACTATCAAAAAGCTTTTTAGAATTCAGTAGACGTGTACATGAGCAGGAGGTAGGAAAAGGGAGGGGAATCAAGCCAATGGAAAGCTTCAATCTCCAGACATTAACTTTTAACAATGAACTCCCAAGGCTGCCTCCAAGTACACCAGGTGGGGAAAATTTTCCAAGAAAGGGCACAAGAGAAGCATTGAAGGCAAGAAGATGGATACAGTCACAAACTTCCACAGGCACAGACACTGCTCCAGCTGAGGGTGATGGCCCTTTGCCCCCACCAGCCCAGCAGGCAGCACTTTCAGAAGAACTCTCTCATTTTGCTCTTCTATTGCTGTTCTTTGGTTGAATTTTTTAAATAGCAAATCTATACTCAACATGGATTTAAAGCTCTTTAAATTTGGACATAATCAGGGGTACTACAACTTTCAGACTCAAGTCTCTTAAGCTGAAGAGGAAGATGTGTGCAGGCTGGAGGGAATTTTCTTGCTCTGCAGCTTAGGCAACTGCAAACTGCTTGACATGACCTGACTTAGGCTGGGCTCCTTGGGCAGGGTCTGAGCATGCAGTGCAAGGGTGCCAGGCTTTGCTCACTGCTCAGTGAGATCAGACTGATTGTGCCCAGAGTCACTCTGCACACGGCTGTTTCTGAATCCATTTTGCAAGGTTTTCAAACCAGGGTGCAAACCAGACCTTCCTCTACCTGTGGCACCCACTGCCCCACTGCCCCTACTGATAAAACCAGCTGTATTCTTCAGTTTGCCACATTAAACAATACAACCCCATTTTTGCTTCTGTTAAAGAGCTCTCTCCCCATTCCCCAATCACCTTAGTAGCTTTTTTCCCTCCAGCCTCAACATGGGTAGTTGCACATTGCCTTTTTTCAAAAGTTCAAGTTTAAAAACAAATATATTCTAAGCCATTAAACTTCAGTAGCTAAGTTACCCTTTTAGAATCGTCATCCAAGATTTCAAAAGTATGTGTATGTCTGAAAACGCCAATACATGCTTTTACACATTTTGGCAGAAGTTGATGTTATCATTACTAGCACTAGAGCTTAGGTATTTTGGCTTTCGAGACAAAACAATCCCTTAAATACCATCTTTTGAACACCTGTGACACAACCCATTTCACCCATTTTAGACAGGCATTTCTTTCAAGCAATCAGAAAGGTCTGTTGAGTAAACCTGTGGCAGAAAGTCAGAAGGCTTTTAGCAATTTCACTGTCTGAAGGACAAGGGCAAGCAGCAGCGTGCTTGCTTTTGACTTCTGTTTGACCTTCACCACACAACGCTGGTTCTTATCTAATGGTTAAAACCTGACATGTTAAAAGTTGTGTTCACAAGAAAGACTGTTTGAATATCTGTGTACTCTGTTGCTGACGTACTGCAATCTTTAGCTACCTTAAAAGTTTTATTCTGATTTTTGGTTCAGTCTTTGCAGCTTCGAGATCTCTCTATTATAGATATCCTTACGCATTACTAAGAGATTCAGCTGGTGAGGACCTTCATTCTCAGTGCCTTTATGGGACAAATGTCAGCTTTATTTTCAAGCTCAAAGGTTGTCTTTATTAGACAGAGGGACAATGTGAGGCACAGGAATTAAAAAATCAGCAAGTACAAGAGCTTATCAAATGAGACACATTTTGGTGCACACACAACAGAGGTAAGTACCACACCCAGAAATGAATACCTTTCTTTTCTTGAGAAGTTTATGTTTTGGGGGCAAAGGGGTGTAGGGAAAAATAACCACAATTTGAGGGAGAGTATTTCAATCCGTTTTTTTTCCTTGTCTACTCAAAATTTTTGCTCTACCATAATAAACAACTCACGTTCCTGTTCCTGGCTGAAGGCAGACAGATTACTTGCCTGTTTTGGCATATACAGGAAGTTTCATATTAAAAACAGACACACTGGGACAGACCTAGGACTCATCTGCCCATTAATTTCTGTCTGTGATGATCCCACACAGACATCTGCAGGAGATGGAATAAGCGTAGAAGCATTTTCCTGTTCTATCTGCACCAGGGTTTTGGCACCCAGCAATATCAGGACTTTCTAGAGTGGAGATTACATCTTGTTCTTGACAGCATTATCCTTCAAGGTTACATTTAACCTCTTTAGGAGCTCATTTTTACATCTGGCCTCCACAAGAGCGAGTTTCACAAGGTGAGTTTTGTGCCTTACAGTAAAAGGACTAAAATAATTGCAGTTACAGCAATCTAATAGAAGGCATACGTGTGTACAGATCTCCAGGGATTTGGTTATGAAGGAGCAATCAAGAAAGTCTTCTAATATTTCTTCAAATCAAAATCACCTTCAGCAGCACCATACCAGACATAATACGAAAATAAAAGACTGGGCAGGAGGTGGCTGCTCATTTAGCTGTGTAAGACAATCATTACACTGAACAAAAAGCAAGCTGGCAATAATATATGGAGGAGCAAATCAAGGTGGATTTGCAGAAATGCTGCATGAACAGGGACAAACTATTTACACTACCCTCAGAAAGGTGCTGAGCTCTTTTGTGAGGTTCAACTAGAGAGTGGAGCAGGATATCTTCCTGAACATCTGTGCAGATGCTACCTAATCAAACATGGGTAAAGAAAGCCATTTACACCGAGGACAAGGATGGATGGCTAAGAAATGTTATCTTCTCTAATGCACGCCTGGGTTTTTTTGTGCTGATGATTAGTTTCCTGGTAATTGTTACACATGTGCACCTGTTTGCAGGTGGTTGTCAAGTGCTTTCTGAGCCTCCCAGAACTCGCCCTGCATGTTTCTGTAACAAGCACAACACCTGCTGACAGATCCCCAACTCTAACTTCATATCGGCTCTTTCAGCTTAAATTCCTTATTCGAAAAATTCATAAGAACAAAAATGCTAGGTGCTTTTAAGAGGGAATTAATACAACAATGAGAAGCTTACAGACAGCTTAAGAGGAAACAAGGAAAAGTTAGCTCATCACAGTACCAGACCTCTTTCTCAGTTTCACCTTTCCTTGTAAGTCACAATTGATAAGATTAAAAGGTTCTTGGCAGACTCATTCAATCCATAATATTCTGACCTTGATATTACCCATCCATGCACAGCAGGGATCAGAAGGATAACTGCTTTCTCACCTAAGCAGCATAAGCGTGCTCATGATACCCTCAAAAAAGGCTAAAAAACTGCTGGAGCACATTGTGCCAAATAGAAGTGGAAAACTGTTTATCTTCAGGGGTTTGGGAACTGAGCTGCAAGAATGAGAGGGAAGAAAATAATCTTTAAGATGTTGGTCAGTTCTCAGTTTCTTACACAAATGTTGTAAACCAAGAAGTTATGTAGGATAATCATAGAATGGTGTGGGTTGGAGGGGACCATGAAGTTTATCTTACTCCAAGCCCCTGTTGCACCTTCCACAAGACCAGATTGCTCCAAGTTCCCTCCAACCTGGCCCGGGACACTCATCCCAGTCCCCTTGGATGGCATCCTGTGCTTCAGGTGTGTCAGCCTCCCCACCCAGCTTGGTGCCATCTGCAAATGTGCTGAGGGTGCACTCGAGCCCTCTGTGTCATTAATTAAGATAATAAATCACAAAATTGAAAGCTTCACTAACAAATGCACAGATATTAAAGTTCTTCTCCATTAAAATTCACAGGCTTGCAATCACTGTTAAAAGATAATGGCCCCAACATCAGATAGGAAAACAAAAGATTTAATTATAGGAAATGTGGTATAATTTGAATATGAAACAATAGAGGATTAGATAATGCACTTAGCTTTCACAGGTGAAGATTCCAATAAATCATCTGTGAACTTCCCACAAATGACTCCTACCCACTGAAACTGAGAAGCTGCAAGAGCAATCTACATTTGAGATGGCACCTTGCTCAGAAGAGATAGCAAGAAAAAGTAGAGGGAAACTGGAAAATTAATGCTTAGACAATAGTCTCTTGACCAAAGAATAAGGGCAGGAGACCAAAATTGATGGGACAGGGTTCCCTAATGCAGGGTTGCTGTGTTTGTCTGAGAGCTGCCTCCCTCAATCCACTTCATACCTGTAGCAACGTCAGTGTTTCTCCACTTTGAGAGAAATAAATCTTCCTGCTTGCTTACCCACTCTGAAGAAAAAGACAGTTTCCAAGGCTTTTTACCTGTAAGAGAACATGTCCTATGGGTTTGCCACGATACAGAGTGTATTTTTCAGAAGCTGAGGTGACACAGCCAGCCCTCAGCTCCCAAAGGCAGCACTCCCCTGCCTGTTCCTTGGCTCCTGCACTTCCCTAATTCCTTCTCTTCACATACACCTAGGAGTGCCAGAAGAACCAAGGGCCACTAGGTTTATTATCTACAGCTTATAATAGAGAGAGAGATATTAATATTATTAAGTTTAAGGCCAGCACAGGTAATGGTCCTTAATGAGGCTTAAAGACTTTGGGCAGCTGCAAGTACAGGGCAGAAGTACTTCAGGAATCTTAGCTGTGCACGTGTCCTCTGGGCAGCACAGATGCTGAAGCACAAAGAACCAAGACCTACAGGTCCCTACAGACCAGCTGAAATACCAGCTTCCTCGTAGGCACCAGGGGAAAGATGGAAGCGTGGCCACGGCTTTAACAGAGCATCAGTAAAGCACTCATTGTCCTCATGGGCTTCTCATGCAAAAACAGCACTCAGGTGTCCCCAGAGACCACACCTGCCAAGATATCATATATGGAGAATTATGTGGATTACACTAGTGGTGAATCTGGTCCTCTGACTACAGTATTTGTGGGGTGAGGTTGTTTTCAAAGCTGCAGGCTTTTCATGCTGAAGCAATTTTTAAGTACTCTAATGCAAAGTGTAATCGCACATTGATTTTTCCATTAAAACTACAAAAGTCTTAAATACCTTGGGGGTGCTGGCCTCAATTAGTCCCTATTCTTCGATTCTATTTCTCTTGGTGCTGTTTTGCCATCCCTCGGCGTAGGAGGAAAGGAAGGCTGTCTGCTTATGCCGAAAGCACAATCTTCTATTACATGAGTCCAGTTAAAAGCAGGAGTAGATAAATTGCTTTCTGGACAATAGGGAGGAAAATTATGCTGGGCTCTCCCTATGTTCCTTTTCAAATTGCTGCGTGGGAAACCTGAACGTACAGAGGTCTGGATTTTGGAAATTTGCCTTGTGTCTATTTTACTGTGGGTTTTTTTTTAAACTGATAGATGTTTCCTGCTCTTCAAAGGAGATTATTTGTACACAATTGCCCTGAGAAGCCATCATCCCTCAGTGCAGCCTTTCCATTGTCACCTGTTGAATAGCTGAGCCTCACTTTTGTGCTACCAGCATTCAACAGCACTGATTGGTTTTGCTGTTGACACCAGGTTAATGCTTTTGCGGAGAAGAGGAAGGCAAATTTTACTGAACACCAGCAGGAAAATCATTTGTTTTGATCACTTTTCTAAGAAGCAGGAGCTAAAAGAAGAAACTTACTAGTTCCAGAGGGTGGATGCCCCATAGAGCTGAGTGGCCAGGCCCTGGTCTGTTGGTCAAGCGTTTCACATTCCCTGCTCAGCCCCTGCCACCCATTTCAGTGCCCTGAGCCTCCTACTCGTCCTGTGTCATTCAGAGCCCTGCTCAGGAACACATATGGATGGAAACACCACACAAAACACAGAGGTTAAAGTCACATCCAGCCTACAGTGCACTCATCTTCAGACACGTCTCCAACAAAGTGCCTGAAGAAAGGCAGCTCGATGGAATGGTTAAGGAGGTGAACCAAAAGGAATCAGTGAAGCTGAGTTCCAAGAACATGGGCTGGAGCTGTGTTCTGGAATCCCATAAATTAGGCTGCTCTTTCCATTTGTTTTCTATCCCAAACCTTTACCTTTTTCAGTAACGAAAAAAACCCAGCCAAATTCCAGCCTATGAAGAAGCACCTAATTTTCCTGTAACAGAAGTCCTACCATTGTCAAGTTACACTGTGCCTGAGTCGCATCCACATGACAACCGTGTATTTTTCACAACTACTTGAAGTATTCTGAAGTAATTTGCCTCCTGAAATTTGCCAAGTGCCTTACAAAATACACTTCTCTAGTGATCTTTGGAAAGGCTATTCCTACACAAAATACCTTTATTCTGAGCAGAGCATTAAACTGCCAGCAGTAGTATATGGAAAGAAAATGGTGCTCCATCTTAAATCCTAAGAGATCCTTCTAAATTCTGAGTCAAGGTTTTATCTAGATTCAGCTTATGGCTTGGTACAGCTGTTCATGGTGTTTACAGAGGCTTTGGTGTTGCTCTAGACTAGCCTGGCACTGTTTTAACAACAGCCACCAAAAGAGTGGCATGGCCTTGGTCAGGTCTGACTTACTCCTGCCTAGCTTTTCCAGCCCTNTTTTTTTTTAATTTAGAGACAGGAGCTCTCTTTCATTCCATGGCACTCACCACAGTCTCAGTAAAGCCTCTGGCTACTGCTGCCCCGTAAAGCAGACCAGACCTGAAGCTGCCTGTACATCACAGGAAACCACCCCTGCTGCTGCCTTCAGGTGGGCACTCAGTGTATTTGACACACTCAAGTGTTAGGCCACAAAAAAAAAATTGAAAAACCACCACTACACTGCCTTCCTCAGATGGAGGCACTGCCATATAACAAATTCCCTTGCCTGCTTATTAAAGGAGCTGCAGGATATTTGCTGTCCCAGCAAAATTCATCCTACATCAGATGGTCCCAAAGCAGGAAAGTTGCAGATCTGTAGAGGTGGGAAAGAGAGAGCAGTGGTAAATTTCTGCCTCACATGTCCCAGGGGAGCTGATGGTGCTGGGCTGGTACCAACAGGGCCCCCAGTTAGGCAGGTCCAGCATCAGCTCTGGCTCCTGCTGACTGCTGCAGTGCTTTAATGCACCTCCACCAACACTTCCACAGCAGCCAGATCACTTTGATATTTCTCTTTTCTGGGTGGAAGATCTCAGGAAGGACAGATGTTTCATCATGGACAGGAGACAGAAAAATACTGCCCAGACATCAACTGGCAAAGCACCCACCGTGCCCAGCAGCCCCACTCAGCGGAGGTGTGGGAACAGAGGAGTGTTTCTCCAAAGGGCAAACTGGAAGTGTATAATACAAAGAAAGAGGATGTAGTAGCACTAATGGACTCTTCTTTCAGCATCTGTACTGTGGCAGGCTTGAGGCTGCTTTATGCAAAATGATCAAGGCTTTTAGCAGAAGCTCAAACTGAAGCTGCCAAGGGAAACATCATAGAACTTTTTTCAGCTGGGATGGTCAGAATTCACTTTGTTGTAGAGGGCAAGCTCAGGTGAGTCAGATCCCGTGTGCTGGCAAACCACACAGCTGTTTCTGTCCAAATGTGGTTCTGTACAGTGACCAGGTTCAGAGGGATGTAGCCGTGGCCACTGAGCAGGCACTGCTGGTGGTGCTGGGGAGGCTTGTCCCATCCTGCTCCTCTTTCCCAATGGTAACGTTTCCTAAAGATTTTTAACTTACTTTTAGCTATGGAAGTGCGTTCCTTCTGTAATATTTATAATTTATAATTATTGCACTAGTTGGAGCTCTCTTTTATGGAATCCTTGCTTTACACTGCCTTACTTTGTTTGCTACAACCCACTTATAGTATTTATAATAATAAGATACACGTTCTCCAAACTCGCCCTTTCTTGAGAGCTCTCTGCTGCAGTGCAGGGGCCTCAGCTCAGGTTTTGGAGCAGCAAGAGCTCCCCAGTGGCACCTTGTGACCATTGAGGTGGTCACTGCCTTCATGGCCATTGGAGAAAGATAAGATCAAGTAGCCACAAAGACTAAATTGATCCCAGTCAGGGTGTGCCAAGCATATTAAGAGGTTTTTAAAAACTGTTAAGATCTTGAATTTCATTTAGGAGCCATCAGCAAAGTGTTTTCCTAAGTATAACAGCTATCCAGTTTCTGCAGTGGGGTCACCCCACGCAGAGCCCATGCTGCAAGCATCAATACCACCCATGGCCAGTAATCTTTCAGCATTTACTATCAATTTCCATCAATGTCCTCAAGTCCCACCCAATAACGTGACACTAAAAAAGCATTGGTTCCTCCCTGTGTCATGCTCTGCTTAGCTTTCTCTCATCGTCAGAAGATTTATGATTCTAATCTCCATTTTATAGAACTTATCACTTTTAACAACCAGAAGAAAATGCTAAATTGTTTTTATTGCTGTTAGATGTACAAAGACATGATGCTATATGCTGTCATTTACATTTCACATTAAAAGTGAAATATGCTGTGAATGTGCAAGTATTGGTTTTAATTTGACCCATCTGTTAAACGAAAAACAAAGAGGACTTCTAAATTACAACATTTAAATTCAGCGATTTGTAAACAATTTATATGTTCATTTCTTCTGGGTTAAAACTGCCCTAAAGCATCACTCTTATGAAATCTCCAAATTAAATTGCTTTGCATTGTTCTCAGAAATGCAAGCAGGGGCTTCTTCCTCCTCAGTTTATTAATTTACTCCCCAAGCCAAGTAAATTAGCAAGACTTGTATTAAGAGTCTTGCCACTGAAATAATTTTTGAGAATTCACACAAGTATCTCCTGCCTCCAGAAAGCTGAGAGTACAGAGGAAGTGTCAGATGCACTGGGTGGCAAATTCCCTTGTGATAAAGGGCAAACTGGTTGCTCTCATTTATTCAGCACTTTTGCAAGCAGCACTGCATCTGCCTATTCCATGCTAGAGCACCAAGAAGAATAATCAAGAAGGGGAAGACAAGTCATGGAACTTTACCTTCCCCTCTCAACCTAGCCAGGATTTGGATCTTAGACTGGGCTTTAATGCAACTGTAGTAATGCACAAGGGGAGGGAGATCTACAGACACCTAAGGATCCCCCAAGCAGAGTTCAACAGCAGATCCCTTGTCCTCTCAATAATCCACATACTGGGCCTCCCGACACCTTGTGAGAGGAGATTTCTTCATTTCACGGCAGCTTCATGGCCTGCCACAGACCATGGCCAAAGCAGGACTAGGTGAAGAAGCAGAGAATCCTCAGGAAAAAAATTTAAAAGGAGGAAAAAAGTAATAGAAAATCTAATCTGCTTAAAGTTGTAGAAGTGGACAGATCCACGAATTTCAAGTCCTTCTCTGCCGTATCAGTCAGAGCACCAAAAAACAAGACAGAAATACTGGGTCCACTGTGCATTCCTACTTTAGATGGCCAATTTACTATATCCAGCATCATAATAAGCAACCCAACAAAACAGGAACTAACAGTAATGCAGCCAGGGCATGATTAAGGTGCCTATAAGACTATCAACAAACGTGGAAACTACATGGATCACTGCCCGGAAAGATTCCAAGTTGGGGAAATGACAGCTTGATTAGTTTTTTGTCTGACAAATGTGGTGAGAGAGATCAGAATCAAACATAATTTCAGGGTTGCAGGCCTTCAAATAAAACCAGAGGAAAAAAAGTTCAAAGAGGGCAACTGCAATTTGTGAGACCAAATCAACTCTCCAGTGCAGCTTCCTTAATGCTCAGATGCAGCACAGCCACAACTGCTGAGGCTAAGGAAGAAGTCTCCGAGGAGCATCCTGAATTAACAGGGAAATGCCTTCAGAGAGAGACAAGCTTGAGATCTTGCAAGACAGTCTTCCCTCCCATCAGCAGCCTTACTAAAAACACTCGTATTTCTAATTTAGTGGGAAAACATCCAAGTAGAGCTACGTCATATCCAGGCAACTGTTGCCTATTGCTACCCCAAAGGTCAAGCTGCAACAGCCTGTCACCCATATTGCTGCATGTAATAAATCAAACAGAAATAGCAGACAGTAAATGGATTTTTCCTCCTTCTTCCCTCCCACCTCTTCTAATGACAAAGAGAACCAAAAACATACAGAAAGATCAGGCTTCTTAAAATGTATAATCACAACCAAAAAAGTATTTCACAACCAAAAGTATTATCCCTCATTTTGTACCACTTTCAAACCATGTTTCCCCTTTGGGAGAGCTTGGTGAGATAAAAACAGAGGTTTCTGGGCTTTCTTCCCATGTGGAAAGGGGGTAGGGGAGGGAGGGGAGGCAGAGCAGGACTCGGCTCTTACCCAGGAATAAAGTGATCTGTCTCCTGGAGCTCTTGCCCTCTGAACTTTCACTTTTCCTTAGGTACTGCTCCTGGTGCCTTAATCCACCCTTCACTGCCACAGTCCCTTCCTTGTGGATCCTCAGGGCTTTCATCATGCTGTGGCACATGAAGGTGACAGATCCCAGCACGAGGATGTACACAGCAAAGGCGCTGAAGATGCTGGCTTGAAACAGAGACCACTTGGAGGAGAGGTTGGTGCAGATGGTCATGTTGTGCTTCAGCTCAGGAATGTAGTGCCTGGGAGTAGGTTTGACGCAGGAACTCACTCTCTGGTAGCCCTCGATGATCTCCAGGGGATATTCTGTGCCCATGGCAAAGAGCAGGGGCAGAGCCACTATGACAGACGTGCCCCAGACAAAGGCGATGAGCAGCTTCACCGTGCGGGGTCCAGACACAGCCTTGAACTTGAAGGGGTGGCAGATGGCCACGTACCTCTCGAAGCTGAGCGTGGCCACGTGCAGCACGGTGGCATAGCTGCAGGCCTCGAAGAGGAAGCAGTAGAGCTTGCAGGCAATGTTGCCGTTGGAGGCAGAGAAGGGGCTCCAGACGGCGCTGTAGAATTCCACGGGCATGCCCAGCAGGATGACCAGCAGGTCGGAGCAGGCCAGGCTGACCATGTGGTCGGTGACCTCCTTCTGCAGGTAGCCTTTCCTCTGCAGGATCTTGGTGGCCTTGATGGTGATGCTGTTGCCCAAGAGGCCCGCAACAAAGATGCAGACATAGATTAAGGCCAAGGTGATCTTGACCCACAGAGCCACCTCAAACTCCGGGACGTGGCTGTGGTCAATGAGATGAGAGCAGTCTGAAGAGGGTGCCTTCCCTGCCATGAGCAGTCCCAGGGTGCAGGAGGTGCTCTCCTGCCCTTTCCAACTTTCAAGTTCACAGCGAACAGATCCTTCCTCACTTTGCCCCTCTCCCCGAGCCGCACATGTCTGAGCAGGCGGGTAGAGCGAGTGTGTCTCAACCAGCCACACCTGTGGGGTTTGTTGGTTTGTGAGCAACAGCCTCTGAGTCAGACAGTCGAACAGGAAAGTGTTTCAGTTCTTACCTTGCTTTATGGCAAACACCTTCTCGCTCTTTTTGGATTTTCCTCCTCCTTTCTCCAAAAGGTGAAGCTTCTGTTCTCCAGCCCTTCACGGTGTGAACTGCTCTGCTTTCCACCCTTGGCTCTTCCCCTGCAAGCAAAGCTGCTTTTGGTCCTGGCCCCAGCAGAAGGAAGTCAGTCTGTGTGGTTATACTGTGTTAACCATTAACCAAAATCTTGGCTATCCTTAGTCACTGGCAGCACAGCAGGTTTTGAGAGGAGGGGAAAATAAAAAAGCAGGCCCCTCATATCTGAAATGCACTTCCTGTCACAGGAAGAGGTGTTTCTCCTAAAGCTGTGGTTTGGTAGTCAGGCTGAATGTGTGAATGGCGCTGAGGAGAAAGTGTCTCCTCACGAGTTTAACATTCACTGGGCTTCAGACTTCACTGGTGCCCACATGCTTCACTACTTCACATTTCCTCTAATGAAGACCTCAGCATCTGCAGTGCTGGTTGTGGATCCTGTGCAGCCACAGACTGATTTACATCAGCAGGAGGTTCTGGTTTTCAGCTGCTGCTGATGAACTGGCAGCTTCTTAAATAACTGATTAGACTCTAAAGAGGCTTCTTGGAAGTTATAAAATAAGATGAGCTCTAAATTTAGACACGTGAATTGTTTCCCTTCAAAATTCCATCTTCTTAGATAACAGAAAAAAAGAAAGTCAGTAATCCCAGTCATGACCATGCTTTCAAATAATCTGGACTAGCAGGGATGCAAATGTTCTTCCTCTCCTGTGTCTCACCCCAGGGGGAAAGAATTTAATGCTGTCTTTAGTTTTAGTTTCAAACCATAGCACTGAAGGCTCCCAAGGTAACCCCTGGAAACATTTAATTAGAAGGTGTGTATATGGATTAGGAAACCCTTAAATTACAATGCAAAATGGCACTACAGCTTTTGCAGCTGTAATAGAGAGAAGCCCAGCACAGTGATCTGCTCCAATACCAAATCTAAGAACAGTGGCTTCACAAAGTGATTTTTATTAACTAGACAAGCTCATGTGACACTTGCAGCTCATGATAAAAGAGAAACATTAGGAAGTTGTTATTAAGCAGTCTCCTCACATTCAGTGGTTATCACTGTACCTCAGCAGCCCAAGTACATAATGAACAAAAGATGCCCAAAACAGGATAATCAGCACCTGTTTCTGTGCATTATTTATGCATTTCTGTTTCAGAAAAATCACCTCAAACCTTGCAGAACTTCAAGCTGTTTAGTCCCAGTCATCTTTCCTTACGTTTGATAATTCACATTTGTTCTGCTCAGACAAGCTTTCTATTATTACCCCATTTCTTTCACTTAATTTTACTTTACAAAAGTGTGAACAAAGATTACATATGCATGACTGAATTGTGGAAATGAAGCTAATTAAAATTTGCTGCTTACCATCAAAAGTGAAAAGGGAGAGAGAGAGAGAGCAAAAGAGAAGGCCCAATAGGATTAGATCTCCCCCTTTTTTTCCACACCAATTATAAAATGCAGAACGCAATTTTACATTTTCAATATTATCTTTAGAACATACACAAAGTTTATTAAGTTTCTAATAAAGAGCTGGTGCACAAAGGGGATAGGAAGAAAAGAGGCAATTGTGGATAATCATAGATGGAGACTATTAAAAATAAAAAAATCTTACATAGGTTACTGGACTAGATAAACCAGGAGTGAGTATTCCAAAGTAAAATGCCTATCATGGGTGATTATAGAAAGATATATCTTCCTGGAGAGAGACATTTCTCCACAACTAAATGTGCTTAATGCCTCTTTGTGGCACGGAGGTTGAGAGCTCATAGTCTTTAGCCTGGTGGATGTGATACCAGTTTACATACTTAGGATTTCTGTAATGGTCCCACCTTAGGGACTTCATTAAGTTTTCCTTCGTATCTTGTAGCAGTGAGTATCATGAGTTAATTTCTGTGTTGTTGCCTTTCCCGTAGCAGTTTTGAAAGTGAATGTGGCCTGTGCAGTTGCACCTGGGAGAACACTCCAGGGAGTCCCTCCTGACCCAATTCATTGCCTTGCACAGCGAGGAGGAGGCAAGAGCATTAGGGACAGAAACCACTGTATTTCTTTCTAAAATCAGCACACATGGATGCCGAACACTGCCAATCACTTGTCAGCCCCTTGGAAAGAAAGCTGAGCCTCCTGAGGATGCAGATTGCATGGGCACAGAGCGCAGCTGGCTCTGCGTGCCACTCACCTGGCCAGTCCCTGCTGACCCAAATGTTTGTAGTGATGCAGTTGTTGGTAAGAGATGACAAGAGGTGGGAGCCAGAGAAGTACTGAGATGGAGCACAGATTGCTGTTTCTGTAGTGCATAAGGTGATTTTTTACCTTCAGAGATAATAAACCTGCTGTGCTCACCCGCCCCAGTTTGTTACCCAGCAGGGTGAACAAGGTTTCCTGGAGGGCTGTGTGCTTTTTTTGCCTGGTCCTTGGAAAACACCGTGGTGGAAAGCCTTTTGGGGCAGAAGACAGTAGAGCTTTACCATCCATCCACTGCATGAAGCTCCCCTTGTGCACCTTGTAAATCTCACCCACTGCCCTGGACCGGGCTGAGCCGGGGGCAGGAGGGGCTGCGAGGGGCTCAGCCCTTGGCCACCTGCTCATTAAAAGCCAGGTCTCCCCAAACTCCTGGTGAGGCTGGGCCCCCAAAACCGGCAGGTAGCACAAACTGCAGCTGGAATGAATGCTGAAAAACAAGCTCGTTGGACAGATGCTGTTGCCTTGGGGTAAGGGGGTTGCAGATGAACCTTTTCCATCGCTGCTCCCACCTTCCCTGTGCCCCTCTCTCCCCGCTGCCCCGGGCTGGCTCGGGGTGCAGGATCGCCCCGTGGCTCCTGCTCAGTTACCACCCAGCACAGTGCCAGGCTGCTCTGAGTGGCACACAGGCACTGCCACACTCGCCTTATCTCTGCAGAATTATTTCTCGATAGCTGCGTTGTGAATATGCAAATCCACCTTAATTGGCTACGCTAATCACACGGCTCCGACTGGTTTCTGTTCTCAAACTGTTCAAGCTACTTGACAGGAACAAAGGAAATATCTTGGTTTCTTGCTTCCCTTAGCTTAAAAACTCTAAAACCTAAATGAAAAAGGAGAGCTATCTCAAAAGCAAAGAAAATGAGGCTGTGAAAAGGATTAACTTTTTTTCAGATAAAACACACTGACTTTTTTTCTTGCCAGTCTTTACCATTCCCCATCTCAACGAACCTCTTGTCCCCAGAATAGCTGTGATACCTTTGTCTTGCCAGTATTTGTTTAGAGAAAGTGAATCCTGGGCTTGTTCAATTCTCTTTGAAACACAAAGTAAACAAAACGAGATTGCTGTTCTGCAGAGGCAGCTACTCTGATCTGCACAGGCAGAGGGGAAAGTGCTGTGGGAATGAAAGGAAGAAGCAACACAGACATAAGTGAAATGTCCAAGTGATTTTAAATGTTTTAAGAAATCAATTTGTGTAAGACAGCTCATGTTGGCTTTTAAAATTATTTTTCATTAGAAATTTAAATAATTAAAGACCTCTCTCAGATAACTTGAGGCTTCTTTCTCTTTTCTGGAATCTAACAAGCCTCTTTACCCTTAAGATCCCTTTGTATTTTTCTGGTGAGTTATTCTGGAATAATTATTTTTCACTTTGGAAGATTATTGTGATAGTTATTAATATAAATAAATACAAGTCATTAGTGAAATTTGTTTCTTAATTATTTCCCTAAGAGTTGGGGTTTGGGTGGAACAGTTTAACAACCATTGTGCTGTTAACTGCTTGGCTCCTTTTCTTCTGGCAGCACGAGAGACTGAGTTATGAAAGCTGGGCAGTGGATCTGCTGTGTAACCTGAACATCTATAATGAATTCTAATGGAATTAGCTTACCTCTACAAAGGTGGCACATGGAAAGCTGCCATCTTTTATTCAGCAATGTGCAGTGTTACCTGCTGTAATGCCATCCTCTTGGAGTGTTTGCTTTTGTGGACGATAGAGGAGGGATTTCAAAAGTGCTTCCAGGATACACAGTGAAAAAGATCTCTGCTCCAAATCATTCCCTCTAAATAAATAGATGAAAGCACTTCTCTACTTGCATTGTGTTTTACAAATTGGCAAGCAACACGAGAAGAAACTGAGGACAGTAAGACTAAATGGTTTATCCAAGGTACAGAAAATCTGTGCAACACCTGAGCCTCCTCACCAATACGCTGGATTCCTGCTAACTTCCTCACACGACCTGCAGCACCCCAACTGCAGAGCAAGAAATGCACTCACACAGGTCTTCACCGGCTGCTCTGGTGCTTGTAACTGATGTTAATTCATGATAATTAAAACATGAGTACAGCACCAAAACACATAATTATTGTACGCAGTCATATCTGGAATTGTTGAACAATGCACCACCTGCTGTCTGATCTCCCTGGCAAATTAAAGACATTAAAGCTGTTCAAAGCCTTCACTCAATTGCAATGCTGTCTGAAGTAAACCAAGAGCAGCAGGAGGTTTGTGGTTTGCTGTGATTAGGTGGGAGACCACTTTGCCTGGCAAGGAAGTGAAAGGGTTAGTGTTCCACTCTCGGAGCAAGGGAAGAGATGCACTTCTCTGTCCCTTGGCGCTGCAGGAGGTGTCAGCAGGCCAAGAAGAGGCCACCAGTCGTGGCCCCAAACTGAGAGCAGCTGATTAGACAGGCTGGAAAATGCAGGTAAAACAAATCTCCTGAAATGAGACAGTCCTTCTTGCATCCTTTGGGAATGAGGCACCAAAGGAAATGAGTTTATTTATATGCCAGGCCTGACAAAGGAGCTGTAACTTAAAATCAAAATGAACACATAGGCTGAGCCTGGGTCCCAATAATCACAAATTGACTGTGTTGAACTCATATCCTGAAATACCCATCAGACTCCCCCTGTCTGAAGCACAGTGGCACCAAAGCACAACACTGGGTTCAACAAATCACCGCTGTGAGCCTTGGGGCACAATCCCCAGCACACTGGATCAAACCCCATTTTTCTCTGCGTGCCTTCTGAACAGCCACCTTGTCCAAGCAGATGTTAATCGCTGCAGGATACAATTCAAAGCTCCTATTTGAGAGCACACTCAGTTCCTTATGCCATATTTTAAGTGAAACTCTTCTGTGCAGTGTACTTTTCCAGCTCATCTTTTAACAGAGGTTCACACTTCTGATGCTGCTATGTTACTGCCCTAGAATAAAAACTTGAGCTTTCTTTCTCTGAAGGTAGCTAATTGCTGAAAGTGACAAGACAGAGAGAACTTCTGTAAAAATGCATCTTACATCCTGAATTCTCCATAATTTTTGTTAAAAATCTGCAAGGTCGATAATCTATGGAAATGGTTGTCACATGCTGGTACCAAAACACTGCAGTTCAGAGCTCATGCTTTCTTTTTTTCTTTTTTTTTTTGCTAACAAACCAACAGGGACTCTTCTTAAAAGATGTTGATGGTCTAATCCTGGTCTCCTGAAAAATCTCGTTATAGAAATGTTAAGCCTTACTATTGGAAGGAAAAGCAAAAATTATCTCCTTGCTTCTTGTGCTTGCCATTTTATCACCGCCAGGACTTGCATTCACGTGCCCAGCTGAGCTATTACAGAATCATTTTGCCTCCTTTCAGAACTCAGCTGATGGGGTTTAGGCTGAAGCAAACTAATGACAGCTTTTTGACCCAGTTCTGAGGAGTCCTAGCAGCACATCACCACAGCAAGGGCACTTCTGTCACCCTGCTCTTTCTCATTCACAATACATATATGATGCCAAAATTCAAAATATCCAACTCCTCACTTTAAGGATCTTGTATTTTACCATTATATAGTTCATTCCCTAGCAGAAACATCAACAAATTCAATTTTAAATAGCTTGTAAGGAAAAAGGCAGAATGTTTCACCTGTTGCTCTGATCTGGGCTACAACAGGTAGCAACAATCACCTCTGGATACATCAGGAAAATTAATATTATACAGTAATTTATGCATCTAGCAGGTGCCACATCTCATTTTCTAAGAAAAACATGTAAATTCTGCCAGAGATGAAATCTGGCCAGAATGCAGGGCTTCAGTTCTTGTTCTCAGATAAAAACACCAGGTGATTTTGGCTCCAGAATATTCTATCACCACCAGCTCGATGTTGACTCATGGAGGATTGCATTTTTTTCTTCACTGCATTTTAGCTGTCATTGAAATGCAGAGACAAATATTAACAGTGTAATGGAACTGTTTGGCAATTTAGCACTATACTGATAAACGCAAGTCAAGCAAGGAAAATATAAAACAAACAAACGTGCAAGTGAGCTGATCTAAATTTAGAGTACACACACTTTACCTCCCAGTTAGGCTTTGTCTTGCTTGCAGTGCTTATTTCTGGTGGCCCTGCACAGTGTGTGTGTGGTTCCTCATTTGCTTTGGGCATGCCCTTATCCTCACTTTATCTGTGTAACTTCCTTTATTTCTGAAATGCTTCTGTTAAACAATGGCATGGGAAGTGGCTGGTCACTGTCCTACAGATCTAAATCCTGAAACTGAACAGGGAAATAAATAGGAAATGGGATCCCAACCTGTTTATTTCACCTGTGTTTGTGTGGTACTGCGTTCTGTGCAAGTGGTTGTTTAAGCACAACCACCTGTCAGTGCATACCTGTGATCAATAAATGGTTATGACTTCACATACCAGGTAAGTAGAGCTCTTCTGTTTCAGAAAAATACAAAAACTCCTTTATCTGTAGCAAACCGAGTGCTTTCATAGAAATTTTGAAGCATGAATTACGTAAAGTTAATGTGACAATATTTTAGTTATGCTTTTTTTTCTCTTTGCTCTCCGAATCTCTAATTCTCTCCCCCTCATCCCCACCCCTCTTGACAATAGTTTCTATCTTTGTTCCACGGCATACTCTTCCTACTAAGAAAACATATGCTTTAAACAGCTGGAAGTGCCAACCTGCTGCCACAAGGCCTGTTTTGACATCTGACACTGTCACCCCAGGATTGCCTGTTGGCAGTGAAGATCTTCCTCGCTTTCACCAAGACCTGATTGGTGCCGTCCTAAAGAAGACGTGTAAAATATTCCTGCTGCCCCAGGAGTCTCTCTTTTCTCTGCTGACATAGAGGGCTCCCAGCACAAACTCAGCGTGGAGACAGCGTGTAAACATCTTTGTGTGTGCACCAGCTGACATATCCCACTCACTTTGTGAATGTTACTTTGATTGCCCAACTGTTGGGTGACTTTTCTTTGTTATTGTAGCTCCCAGTCTTAACTTCTCTTTGCCTTAAGAGCCATCAGGAAGAATCACTGCATGCAGAAAGCAGCTAGCAATACAGACTGCTCATTGCTGTTACAGGGCATCCATTCAGATGAATAAAGGACTCGGGTCTAGGTCAATGGAAATAACTCTTCCAGAATGGACTTGCCTGGTTTGCTCCTAAATAAACATTTGATTAGGAATAGAAATTGTGTGGAGGCACTGTCCTAGAAAGATAGTCTCTCCAGATGCTACCCAGAAAGAACAAACTGGAATTTGTAAAAATACAAAGTTTTAACTCAGACTTTTGTACTATCTACAAGAAGAAAAGGCTCTCTAGGGTGAAAAAAGAAACCTAGAACTGTCAAACATCAACCAAGATCCTACAGGGATAAATCAGGAAGGTCTCCTAGAAAATGTTTTGTGTGTGTTTGCAAGATTTAGAGTTGGTCTTTGGTTTTGTCTACACATGAGCTAGGTTTAAAAATGCATTTGCAAACTCTGTGTGAGACTTGTAGGGAGCTCTGCAGGTGGATGACTGACTTTGGGACTCTGCAGCTCCACTGCAGCTCTGGAGGCTGTGCAGGACTTAGACCCCACTCCAATTTTCAGCACTCATCTCCAAAATAAATCATTGGTAGAGGAGCTGTGTGTCTGGGGAGACACAATAAAGACGCTCTTACACCTGCCAGGTTCAGCAGAAAGGAGGAAATGGAATGGATTTATTTACATTATCTCATTCTTATACACGTCCCAACTCCACAAGGGATTGGAGAGCACGTCACTTCCTTCTCCATCCCACTGGAGAAGAAAGGTGCTCATCAAAGTTCTCTTATCACAAAANAGCTCTGCAGGTGGATGACTGACTTTGGGACTCTGCAGCTCCACTGCAGCTCTGGAGGCTGTGCAGGACTCAGACCCCACTCCAATTTTCAGCACTCGTCTCCAAAATAAATTATTGGTAGAGGAGCTGTACCCAAAAACATGCATAGAGAGACAGAACCAAAGGGCACTTTTCCAAACAGGAGGCCTGGAGTGGGCANTGGCTATTATTTACATGAATTTGTGTGAAAAGAATCTGACTCCAAGGTTAAAAACAGAAGGCTTACAAAAACCCAGGGCAACAGAGCTGTACCCAAAAACATGCGTAGAGAGACAGAGCCAAAGGGCACTTTTCCAAACAGGAGGCCTGGAGTGGGCAGGATAGTGCAGGTTCATGAACATCCTACTCTCCTGCACGGGGTAAGTACAGACAGCTTGGCAAAGGAAAGGAAATAAGAAGGGAGCAAATAAAGAGACAGGTCTGGGGATTGGTGAGTGCCAGAGGATAACTGTTCTCTTATTTAGATCAGGCTCCATGGCCTTGCAGTGAGAGATTCCTGCCTGCTGAGGTTTCCCTCTCCTCTTTTGGCCCTGAACTGGCAAAGTCTCCTACCACCAGCACTGAGGTCAAGCCTGGCTGCAGGGCTTGTAGCAAGCCCCAGCCTGGGGACTGCTGCTCTGGAAGTTATGCAGCGCTGCTGTAAAAATAAATGTCAGTCTTAAATCTAAGTACTTGATGTCTTTAACTCCACTATGTGGTGAATTCAGGGAGAAGGAGCCGAGGAACCACTGACTGTGGTCAAAACAGCCATTTTGCTTTGTTAAGTGCAAACACAAGCTCGTTCATTTGCTCCCTTTGTTACTGGCAGAGATAATCTGCCTCCCACGCTGAAACATTTTGAAATAGAGTATCACACCCGTCCCCTTTCTGTGTCTGTGCTGCGTAAAGCACCATTGTTTCGTTCCCACTTTGACTGCAGCATCTCTCATGGAGACTGCTGTTTCCAAGGCATTGCCTCTCTCACACGGAGGCTGGGAGAAATGACAGATCCAGCTTCTCAAACCGAGGGGTGGCACATCCTTCCCAGGGAACTTGGGATGTGTCCCTGAGAACTGCTCCTCTTCACCGTGTGTGACACGTAGGAAGCACCTCCCATGAGCAGGGAGATTTCCCTCTCTCCCTGAGCAGGTGGCTGTAAAGCCCTTCCCCCTTTTATCCAGATTGATAATTCCTGACTACTCTAACCTTCCAAAATATTTTCAAGCAGTCTAACCCTTGGGAAACAAGTTAATATGGATTTCTACAAGTATGCAAGCTCCAGCAAGTTGTTGCTCTTTTTTTCAGTCATACAGTTTTTGAGGCCATTTTACATCTCTGCTATGTTACAAATTGCTTAATAATTGTTTTTGACAGGTTAAACTGGTAGTGAGTATAAAAGAAAATAATCCCAAGATAGTGAGCTGAACCGTTCAGTGGTTCTCTAACACACTGCACTGCTGGAAAGCCTTAAGGAGCAAACAAGATGGGAATCCCACAGACCAGGGTTAGATGTAACACAGGTGAAAAATGAAAATTATTCCCTAAACTTAGAGTACCCATAGGAACCAAAAACTCTTGTGCAGAATTTAAATTTACAACATTAATAGAATAACTGCATTAGAATGCCATGATTTGTGTTACTAGTCCATGGAAACACTAATTCCTTTTTATCTTCTATGACATCCTTCCCATAAGGATTTCTCTAAATTATACCTCCTGTCCTTCAGTGTTGTGGATTAATAATGCTTCACTAATGAGGATTAAATAGCTCAAGAACTCTGTGATGTGTGCAAACAGCAACACTGTAAGGCAAGATTTGTATTCAGAACCAAGAACTTTGTTCAATTTTCAAAAACCTGGAATTGTGCTGCAGAACTTCTCTAGGCAAAATTTAACTGCCTTCCATAAAAGCTGTGTTTTTTCACTCGTAGGTTCATTGCATTGAAGACCAGAAGGAAACAGGCTGGTCAGATCCCATGACAATCACCCAGCCCCCTGCAGTGAGCACATCAGCTTCTGTTTGGCTGAGGTATCTGCATCCTCCTTCACCCAGAGACCTCAAGAGATGGAGGCATCATCATTTCTTTTTGTAGCTCCTTAAAGTGTGAGTACAGGTTCTTATTTGCACTGGTTTGATTTCTGCCTCCAGGCTCTAGTTCGTGTTGTGACTCTAATTTTAGTCAAACAGCCCTTGAGAAAGGACTTAGAGTCTCTTCCCGTCACCCATTTATTTTCACCTGTGTCTGGTCTTCCTGATTATTTCTTCCTTATACCAAGATATCTGGCCCTGGTCATGTTTGTTTTCTACCTGGAATCCAGCTTTTTACACCTCTCAGGTCAGGGTTTCCCATGAAAAGCATCACTGCCTTCAGCCTCAGCAGGGTGGCACACCTGGGACACTCCCCCCAGCCCTAGTAGCTCTTTCTCAGCTAACCCTTCATTCTTCCTCCTCCTCCTCCTCCTTTCTGCCACAGCATCACTTTGGCAAATCGCATTGAATTTCAATTAATCTCCTGAAACATCTTCCCAGCCGCTGCTTCCCAGGGAATTCTCCCTCCTGCAGAAGCATCCCTTGCAGGTTGCCTACTGGTTGCATTTTGTGCACGGGCTCAGATTTACCAAATAATACAGAGCAAGCTGGGATACCCTGCCCTCATGCTGACCACTGCCCCAGGCTTTAATCCATGGGCTTGCAGCTGGATCATTGATGAGAATGTTCAGGAGTTTCAGATGCTGTTTGAACCGTTTGAAATACATCCAAGTTTTTCTGATTCCCAGAGGGGATGCCCAGCTCCAGCCCATGATTAGCTTGAGCTGATCAGTCGATCTGCTGCATTTTGTTTAATGTTCCCCCAACCAACCTCCCTGGAGCACTTTAAGAGTTCTGTAATAATTGCCAATGATATCTCATTTTTGAGATCTGCTAGCTCATTTTTAATGCATGTTTCACTGAAGCTGCAGAATGCAAAATTTTTCATCAGAATATAAGAAAAATATTATCAATATCTACGCAACAGCCATTATCAACACATTTATAATCTCGTTCAAAATCAGGTTTGCTGCATAAGCTATATTTTTCAGAAAAACTGTACTGATTAACACTTATTATATTTCTGTCCTTTGAATCTCTATCATTTAAATCCCTTATTAACTTTTCCTTTATTTTGCCAACATTAAGGATAAGAATATAGTTTCTCATCCATGTCAAGTTCTTTAATTCTTTGGAAAATGCTATTACATTAGCTATTTTACCCCACATTTCATGATTTTAAAAGAGCATCACAAGGCCAGAGATGCCATTTTAAAAATCCTCTTTTCAGTTTTGTAGAGTGCAAGACATCCAAGTCTGCTGCTTTAAATTTGTTTAAGTCTTCCTGCTGTGCTATCAACCAAGAAACTTCACTGAACATTTCTGAATCACTACTGACAATTTTGCTGTCTTCACCTGGAAACAGCTAACATTTGAGTGGGGTCTGAAGGATTAGGCTGTAATTTGACTGCAATATTCCATCGCATCATGTGGCTGTATTTAATTTCTAAGCTCTGCTTTTCTCTGTCTGCATAGTAAATGGCTGGATACTACAATCCTACTGCAATCAAATGCAATAGCTCTTCAACAGGTTTGGGTCCAACCCCAGCTGAATTATGAATGATAAAAAACTGCTGAACTGAGCTTTCGAGCTCCCCCACATCTCCTTACTATTCCTGACCTAACAGTAGGGAGCCAGTGTGTGGAAAAGATGAATCTCTTCCATTCGCATTTCGAGCAAATTGGGGTATTAGCTGTGCTGGAGGCTTTTTGGTGCTTGTGCAGGTGTGAATCTGTTTTACTGGGTTTTGGTGGGAATGCAAAGAGAGAAATGCAGGCTGCAGATGCCAGATTTCTACTTTATGTTACTAAAGTTCTAGTTTGACATGAATAAATAAACACACACTGAGGTAGAAGTGGGTAACCTGCTACCCAAGAACTGCAGTAACTGCTCTGGGTGGAAGGATTCTTCCCCGAGCTCTGTTGTTCTGGCCTGGGCTGCTCATAAGGACAGTTGTTTGCTTTTGCAGCAGTAAAGGATTAAGGTTTTCATGTTCTGCTGAAATAAGCCCGCAGTCTTTATGCTGCAGTTCCAGAGCGCTTCATCAGAAGCACAGACTTAGCAAATCACACAATAAATGTCTTATCAGTTTTACCTTATCAGAAAAGTTAACATGAGCATGCTGCTAGGAAAAATCTGGCTGGTTTTAGTGGTACACGGGCTGTGTTTTCAACACCAGTTCTGATCCTGAAGTATTCTGTAATGCCCTAAAGGATGGAATGTAAGTATCTCATTTATGATAAAGAAGTGTCAGTATAAATTCTGAAGCAAAAAATGCAAAGCTGGATTCCTTGTCTGACAGTAGATTTCCAAACAATATACTTTGTACTATGGTCATGTTTCAGTGCTGAGCTGTACAATTTATCCTACAGATGTCATTGCACACTCTCAGATTACTGTGAACTTCAGGCATTGATACAAACATTTTATTAAGTTGTTCTAATGCATTGCTGCCATGATGAAGGTCTGTAAATAGAATTGATTTGTCTTGAATGTTTGAGTAAGATATTCCACAATGACCTCAGAGTTAAAAAAACTTTGAAAAAGAAAATTTTCAAGAGCCAGCCTTTAAGGGGAAATGAAAGTTGTTGTGCAGAGATTTTAGACTCAAGTCTGGGCATGCAAGAACTGAAATTCCTTGCCACACTGGGACAAAGAGCAAACTGTGACACAAGCTCCTGGCCTCAGGCAGCTCCGTGCCAGCAGGGCTGGGCTGGACCTCCTGCCCTGTCACTAAACATCAGAGAGGCAGGAACTAGAGGCAATCCCCTGAGGCAATCGCCTGCCCCTTGGACTCACTGCAGCCAGACACAAACCGAAAGCTGCTCTTGTGCAAGGGTCAGCACGAAGCCAGCCAGGGCAGGAGGAGTGTTGGAGCAATGACCTTCTTGCTCTGAAGCCACAGCTTCCTTTAGCTGCTGTGAAAGCCAATTCCACCTTTGGCAGCACCAGCAGCTTCTGAGATCCACCCTGTTCCCCGGGCTCCAGTCTCAGCTCGGGCTCTTCTGCCCCACAGTCAGGACCGGGGTGCTTTGGTTACGTGGGATCAAACCAAAATCACTGCATCCTCTCACTGGTGCTGGTTAGCACAGGGCAGTGATGAGCACAGGTTTAACTGTGGTTTGTACTGGATTAGATCCTTAGAATAAGGCAGCTGCTAAGTGGTGACTGAGCCAAAGCCTTGTCCTGGGCTGAAAAACCAGCAGACCCATCACTGAGCTCTTTCCTCCAGCTCCATGAGTGATCCTGGGTGTTCCACAGCACTCGGCTTCTTCTCAGATTGAAGCAAAAGGAAGAAGGAAGAGCTGGTACTGTCCTCTAGGGACATTTGGCTTCTTATGTTAATGCTGACAATTTTAATTACCCTTATCTTTTCTCTCCCTCTCTCCCACATTGCAGAAACTGTAGCCAGCTCAGAGGAGAAGCAGGAGCAGACTGGGAGCAGCAGACACCTGCTTTTCCTGGAGATGAAGAATATTATTTACCTATTGAACACCAGTATGACCTTAAGTAAGAATATGCAGATTGAATTTAATAACCAGCTAGGAAAATACACACTCTCTGTGCTTGGGATTGGATCCACAGAGCCACAGAAGAGTTTAGCAAATGGCTTTTTCCACATTTTTCTGTGTATATATCAGTGGTCAGCTCCATACGCATTTGCTAAGGCTACTGTTCATTTCAGATAGCTCTTGCCATTTCAGCTCTGGGAAAAAATCTTGCTTTTTGTACCTCTATGAAGTATTATTTAAAAGTCAAAGATGTATGGTTACCTGGCAACCTATAAATGAAGTCTTTGGAAAAGAAACCTTGAGGAAGGGACCTATTGAATATCAGTCTTCTTTCTACATTGTAAATGAAGCTCTCTCAAAGAAGATGTCAAGTGTAAATGGGTCTTTGCACTCTGGGGCTAGTTTAAAGTTAGAAGTATTAGGAAAATACAAAAATATAAATGTTTATATGAATAAACAAGGATGGTAAAACCTTCTCCCTATCCTGACCTTTTCACTATCCTGCCCTGGCCTGTAACTTCACCTGAGCTGCAAAAAAGCTTCAGCCCTCTTGGAAAGGCTGCAGGTGATTCATTAATTAATATAACCATAAGAACGGTGAGAGGAGTATGCCTCAGTAACTTGTGCAGCCCGGGCACTGCAGCTTTCTCCATTTCAGGCTTCAACCCTGCACAGAAATGCTGCCCGCCCCCATCCCATCCCGTCAGCACCTCAGTGCTGGCATCACTCCGGTGAGCAACACATTGAGAAAACCTTTTCTCTTCCATTGCCTCTGTAATTCCGAAGCATAACCTGGCTCCAGATGTGAGCTAGAGAGCATTTCAGGTGTTGGAGAAAGCAGGACGGACACTGAAGGGTGAAACGCCGATTTCAGAGCTTTCTGAACCGGGTGGTGAGCCCGGGCACGAGGGCTGCTCTTCCCTCTTGCCACTGCTTGCTGAGCACAGGAGGGAGCTCAGGCTGTTCCTGCAGGTGCAGCAGCAGCAGCACCACGCTCCCAAGCAGCTGAACACATCGAGCACGCAGATGTCTGGTTTGGGATTAATATCATTTCAGATGTACGTTAGAGGGGCAGATGTACAATCTGGGACTACATCCAAATTGTCATTTAAGGCCGTAAGATAATCAGTAAGAATTTCTTCCCTTTTATTGTTGCTCATTCTTCCTTCTGCTTCTAAAAAATTAAAGCAAGGAAAACAAAGAAAATTAAAAATAACAACCTTTAAACCAAAATAACACCAAAAATCCTAAACCAAAACCAAAAAAAAACCAAAAAAAACCAACCAAACAAAAAACCAACCAAACAAAAAAACCCAAAACCAAAACCAAAACAAACAACCAGAAAAAACCCACCACTGAAACAGAACAAAACTAAACAAGAAAACAGACTGAAGCATCACAGTTGATGCAGTTCTATGGCACATTATCAAAGACTCGATTATCTCTGGAAGTGCAAAGGCTTTTGAAGTAAACAAACATTTAAACCTTCCATGTTGTAAAATGACCTTATTTAACGGAGGGTCAGACCCCACTTAACAGGTAGCGCCTATAAAGAAGAGAAAGGTCTTAAAACGTGTTTAAATGTTTCTTTTCACAGTTTCCTATCAACAGTTACCCCCCACCTCCCGCAGAGGTGTCTGTTCTCTGCCCTCTGGGCTGAGAGCACCATAGGAAGGCAGATCTCAGACAGGACATGGTGTCTGTACAGTTATTTCCCACTGATATAAGGACTGAAGCAGAAATGATAAAAGTTCACCTCCCTGGTAAAATTCAGAGTAGGTGGGATGCCAATGATCCTGCGTTGTTCCCGGATGCACACTCCTATGAAAAGAGCTGTAAAGCTGTTAGAGAAATTTTCACGTGTTCTTTGTGAATTATATAGATCACCACGTATAACTGTAGTAAATAGTCTGGAAAAGGGAAAAAATCCCTGCCTGGCTTAACCCCACCTGTAACAGTATTCTTCAGATTGTCTTGGAATCATACAGAATAGTTATTAAGAAAAAGCCATGAAATTTCTTCCTGCTACTTCACTTTTACTATACAAACAAGAACAATAAAAGGCTTTGCAGTGGTGCAATCAAAATTCGTTCTTCCCAGCGTTTGTTCTTTGAGGCCAGCTCCAGACGTTGCTGTGCTGGGAGATGCTAACAGGAAAGAGGGTTATTGTGAGGTTTGTTATCTACATTATAACAATGGCAAGTTCATCAACACAGCTAGCAGAAAGATCTGCCAGAGTTACTGTTTGTCATACAGTACTTGCATCCCTGGAAAGGCAGGAGAACTGCAGAATCTTGCAGTAGAATAATGACAATAATACCAGACTCTATTTTTTCATCCCCCCAAAAACCCAAGCCCCGAACCCAAAGCTGTTTTTCCACAGAAATGTCACATCCCAGGAACATCATAAAGCCCCTTTGATGACTGAGAGCTGTGATACTGAATTCATGAGAGCAACAAGAGTGCTCCACTGTTGGTGAAATGATGGGAAACAATCAGATCACTGCTGACAACTTAAAAGCTTAGCAGGAGAAATAAGAAAGTACAACAAGATTTCACAAATAATTAGGTCTGTAGTGATAAAAATGTTTTACTTACTTACAGAGGGGGAAATAAAATTTTCCTAATCCCGAATCACAGGCTGTGTTGTAGGTGGGTGCACTTGTCAGATCCAGCAGACATAAAACACTCAAGAAAGCAAAATAATCAAATTGGAAACAGCTGCAGATTACTGAAGTAACAAGATGAAAGTCTACCAAGTATCATTCAGCCTTCAGAATGTGCAGATGGATGCAAAAAACCTGAACCCTGTCTTATTCTGTATTATTTAAAGTTATCCTCATAAACCCAAAGAACTTTCGTAAAATTCTTGCAATCAGAATTCTTGAAATTCAATTCTTGAAACCAGAAATAGCACTCCAGTTAATTTTAGCAGATGCCCACAGGTATCCCATACAGTATAATTAGTCATCTGGAAAACGGGGGGGAGGGAGGAAAACTATTATTATTATTTTCACTTTTCTAAGACAAAAAAAAAGCACGAGCACATTAAACAAGCATATATTGAATAGCATCAGGTACACTTCTTCAGAGAGTTCAATAAACATTTAGCAGAATGCAGCTGAATGCCTACAGTATAGTACTCTGCACCATGCAGTGCAATAATTATGCACAATTAAAGCCTACTGTGCAATTTTGTTGCCATAAAAGCTCACTGACTCACACCAATTGAGAGATCTGAAACGACCTACTACAGAATCACTTCCCACAATTAAATGCCAATTCACAATTTCATCTCTATGGCCAAAATGCATTTCCCAGTTCGGTCTGATCTATTCACAGTTGTGGTGTTTAAAGCCCAGGCTCTGAAAAGGGGAACAAGAATTAGCACTAAAATAGCTTGGAGAACACTTCCATGTTTCATTTCTAGGAAATACAGCTCTCATTCACATCTTGGAGGCTCATAATAGGTACTGAATTATTAAGACCATCATGAAATTTTGCAAGAAATCTTAAAAATATAGGAAAGCTGCGTTCCCACTGTAGGGGAATGAATAGTGCATGGTCATTTATTTGCATGAAATCCACAGTGTGGAAGTACAGGTTTATGTTTATTATTGACAATTCCTTTGGTCCCTCTGCAGAATACATTACAAAGAGTAAGAAATTTAAGACTTGTAAGTCTTAAATTAAATGTAAGAGCACTTCCAGGAGTCAGAAATTTCCAGAGATCCCAAAACTTACTGAAAGGCACTATGATGGGAGCTGGAAAGGGAGAAACCCCAGGAGAACATAACAGGTATTTTAGCCTCTTTTAGTGGAGAGCATCTTAGATCTAAAAAGTGGTGTATAAAAAGAGACATAATATATGAACCTATATTTGGGGATGTCCAGAATTAGGGGGAAAGTATTCTTTTATTTCCATCTGAATAAATACTGAAGAAAGTATTGTCCCACTGGCTTCAGTGAGGTCATAATTTCACTCTTTGGAAAGTTTCACAGCTGAAGCTCAAGGGGATCTTGAACAACACTGCTCTTGCACAGAAAAAAGCTCACAAAGGGTCAGCTACCAGTGATGATAAAAATGTCAGATTTTTACTACAAAAATATTATTTGGTCTAAATTTATGAATATAAATAAATATTGCCAAGAAAAGTGTGCTGATCATGAGTAAAAAACAAAAGGAGAATCAACTAGAAAATCAGTGGAACACAGATGATATGCCAAGATTAAAACAGATCCTTAAAAAATATTTAGATGTGGTAGTTGGTTATTTACCAATCCCTATGTTTCATTTTTGTTAGGGACCCATATAAAGAAGAACTCAAAACCATTTGTTGCTTTCTCTTGACTTGCCTTCCTCAAGGGCTCCCGAGATAGTGGGGCATCACCCAGATCTCATCAACCTCACATTTGAAGAAATCCTGACCAGACACAGAAGCAAAGATAAAATAATCTGAAATACTATCTCCATCAGCTTCAGCAACCTACATACCACCAGGCAAGATTTTTAATTCCTGATAAAGTCCTCTCCCTGATAAGTATCCTTTTTCTTCTCTAAACTGTTCTTCTTTCTGTTATCCCTTTCCTCCAAGGAGAACCTGGCTTTGGGAGCTGAGGGCCAGCAGAGAAGCTCCAAAAGCAGCAGTTTAAAGCAGCCTGGCTCCCATGCAGATTTGCAGCCTCAGAGTGGCTCAGGGTATCTTCTGTCACTGAAATTCTTCAGCTGTCAGGCTGCAAGCAAGAATTACCTCTAGACAAGGATTTTTTTTTTTCCTGTTATCTTCTATATGTTTGTTTTATTTAGTTTTCGAAGAAGATAATTTTTGGAGAAACAGCAACTTTGGCTGTTTGAGTTCACTTGCTTTATTATGCAGAAGAGCAGTTTATACTCCTGCTGGTACTGTCTGAAAGACTATCATATGTGATGGACACATTCTTCCTTGGTAAAAAAAGACTACATGTCATTTCTAAATTATTTTGTATTTAATACAAATATTTAATACACATAATAATATTTCAGGTTATTTAGCTCCCCATTCTATATCTTAAAAATGTTTTACTGAAGTGAAAAGTTGCTGTGTTTGTACAAAGAAGCCAAGGTCTCTTCCTTGGAAAACCACAATCCAGGGAACATGGAGCCATTAGGTTTGTTTCAGAGTATACCTATTCCACCAAAAATTACAAAATGCTATCACATTCAGTCACCTCAGGCTTGACTTGCAAGACAACACCATGTCCTGCAAGAAAGGATGAGAAAGGTTTTGAATTTTAAAATTCAGTGCACACAATTTCAAGTCAGAGAACACAGCAGACAAAAGCACCTTGTCTGCAGTTCCAGAAAGGCAGGAGCTCTGCCCAGGCACTCAGACAGCAGGAGCAGCTGTAGAGGACAGGCAGAGATCCCTCACCCTTTTGCCTCTGCTCTTGGAAACTCAGGCTGGATTGCTGGAGGGAGTGGAGACAACACCTTTCCTCCTACATCCCTGCAAGCAGCTTAACCCACTGAGGTGTTATTGACCAAACCCAGACTCAGGCTGGAGTGTTTAAGCACAGAGCCAACCTCTCAACCTGCAACTTTCAGCCTGAGCCTTAAAATCTTCCCAGCACAGGGACAAGCCCAACCCAACACCCGCCCAAGCCAAGCGAAGCCACGCTGCCATCAGCAGCACAGCAAGAGGTGCTGGGGTGAGCTCCCAGGTTTCCTGAGGAACCTGCCAGCTCCAGACACCAGGAGGTGTTTCCGATGAAGCTGCTCCATGCTCCAGGCACTGCAGGATGGGTGGGAGCAGAGCAGCTCCCAGCCTGCAAAAGCACACGTGGGCCAAGGACTGTGGCAGCCCAGAATATTCCTATGGCGGTCCAGGGGGTTTGAAACCCTGCCAGACGCTTCCCGGACCCTGGCAGAGAGCCCAGAATTCTGTTTTCGAACCCTGCCCGTGGAATTATCTGCCCACATTGAGAGATGAAATGTACAGGAGAAAGAAAGTGTGTAATTAGCTTATCTTGTCACTGGGTGATTGTAGTTTTAGATTTATGGAGGTTCGAGGGAAAAAAGTTAATATGGAGGGCAAAGGGCGGTGCCTTTCCCCTTCCTCTTTCTCCTCTCCCCTCCATCTTTCGTTGTGACGTTAATGACAGTTATTGGTGAAGGTAGCACTGTCATGTTAAGAAAAGGTAGAAATTAACTGGAAAAATTGATTAAACAATTATACGTTGTGGAACTTGGTTGGTTTTCCTGAAAGAGATAAAAAGGTACAGACAGCCTCTCAAGGCATCACTTCTGCTGTAATTCTTGGAGGAGCTGGACATGCTGTCCTCGCTCCAGACTCTGAGAGATAAGAAATAATAAACAACCTGAACACGACTCCGCAGAAGTCTCCAGTTTATTGGCTCGGGCGCGGGACTTTTAAGATCCAGAAACAGCCATAAAAACCCACAAAGATCACTAATAAGTGGTCTCTAATAAAGGACCCAAACTAGAAATCTCTACAGTATTTTTCTGACCTTGTCTACATGATCACGTTTTGGAGCACAGGGTGTGAGCTCTGTGGGGTGGTTTCCCTGCAAATGCCAGGGGTAAGATGAATTCAGCAGGCATCTTTGGAGGGCACACTCTAATGTCCAGATGAACCAAAGTCAAGGTTAAAGCGATCTCTGGAGACCACATAAGTAGATCAACATGAAAGAGCACCAATATGAGCTTATGTTAGTAAGATTGCGATTTCAAGGTTCTATTTTGGCTCCCTGAGAGCCACTTCATGTCACTCGGGCAACAGCAAAGCACTGTGTCCGTGAGAACCCATGGGAAGTGACAACTGGAGGACAAGGTTATGGAAAGACACAGGGTAAGACAATTCTTTGTGGGGAAAGAATGAAGTAACAGAGCTGATCCCATGGTTTTCCCAGCCTCATCACTCCACGCTGTGCTGTGAACCCACACCTGAGGGCCCCTGGCAGGAGCTCCTGGTGCTCACCTGGCCCTGCTGGCATGGGAGATCTGAAGCACAGTTGCCAGGGCTCCCTCACCACAGCTGGTGACTCCAAAATCCTCCAGAGACAGACCCCAGAGCACAGCCCAGAACTCCTGCTGCCTGGTGTTCATATCTGGGCGTTGGCTGTGGAGTTCCCTCTGTGCCATGGACACGGACAGCTCCTGCCAGCTCAGCCACAGATCCCGCACAGGGCACAGCTCGGCCCAGCAGTGACACCTGTGGCACTTCAGGAAGGGTCAAGGGGTGAGGGGGCAGGTGTGGGAGACGGCCTGGAGAGTGCCCAGAGTGGGCAGCAGGGGGAGGAAGCACTCACAGAGGAGGACGTAATACAAAATTGGCCAAGAGATAAACACAGGACTAAAACTGTGTGAATTTAGCATGAACTCCTCTGAACTAAATGCCCAAGGGGTTGGAAAGGATGGCAGGTTTAGACAACTAAGGACTGTATGGGATAACTTCACAAATACACCCACTGGGGGTCTGTCTTTGCCATAATATTTCTGCTTAGTTTCTACTATGCCATGCAGAACTGCAAATTCTATGCATTTACGTCTTTCAGCATCAGTAAATATTACATGTGATTATTTTGTTATTGCACCTTACATACCTGGACCTGTTTCCTAAAGTGAGTTTGAGTGACACACTTCAGTGTGGTGATCCATTATTGCAACATGTGCCTCCCCTCCCTTTCTCACTGGCCATGTCTGTAAGAGTAAGAGGCAATACTGAGCTGAACACCAGGTATCATGTCAGCTGTCAGGCTCAGCTTCCTGTCCTAATTTTTTAATTGTCTGCATATTTTAATAATTTGGATATTTAATAATTGTCCATATTACTATTTAGATTGGTCAACTCATACAGTGTATCTTTGATAACATGATCTCTGTTTGATAACTAAACACCTGAAGAGTGAATCAGTTTCCCAGTTGTTGAAGCATCCTTCACTAGAAGGTGTCTTCATCTTTCTTTCACTTGGGACAAGTGATGATTGTTCTGGGTGAATAAAGCTTGACTCTGCATGCCAGACCAGCCTGCTAGTCTGGAAAATTCTGTACAGCTGTTTGAGCAAGATGGACATTTACAGGCCATGGACCAGAGCCAGGCAGTTCAATTAGTTGTATAATCTTCCTCTCAACAACTGCAGGCAAAGAAATTTTGCCAGACCTGGAATTGAAACAATAGAACAGATGACCAGTAAAGGAAGCCATGAATAAAACTACCACACTAATGAAGAGTAAATAATTATTGCAGTGTACATAACTGATTCTGAGGAGGATGTTCTGCAGACAGAAAATAGCAGCAAGGATGGGCTTACTTTGCAAAAGGATCAAGACTAGTGACACAAGAACTCTCTTCAGGAAAATCAACATTATTAAGGGTCAAGGACAGTCTGCCCTTCTGTTCTCTTGGCATGATTTGTTGAACTCCATCCAGAATTTATAACCAGCACATAGCCATGAAATCACTAACCCCAAGAAGCTCTGCACTTTAGTTACTGTGAGCAATAACGTTAATATCATTCTAAAACCAAACCATTTTGGGAAATAATATTAAAAAACTCCATTCCAAGTACAGTGCAGAGAAGAACTGAAGCAGCAACCAAGAGAGAAACGGAAAGACAAAATTTAAAACTCTGAGTTGCCTTTAGGGTGACGGACAACAAAGAAGTCACATTTAATATAAAGAATTCATTCATGTGATCCACACTGGCTCATGCAATCAGCAAGGAGCAAGACATCTCTGTTACTCCTACTCTCACTTTTACTTTAACGAGCCTCAGGTATATCTCTTTCTTCTAGTCACACAAATTTTAATTTGCTACCAAAAAAATCTACAGAAAAGTAACAAAATCAAATTAACAGAAAATAAGGACCCTAAGGACTGCACTTAGAGACAGTTATTTACCCACTGCAGGGATTAACTGCAGATTATCCATTAAAATCAGATTTTTTCATTGATGTGAATTAGCACAGCTCCATTCAAACAAATAGGGCCATGCCTTTGACTCCCAGCTGATGATCCAGCCTGTAACGCTCTCAGAAGTGGCATTTTGTTCACCTGAACAGAGACTCAGTGGGATGCCTCCGAGCAAAAGTTGTAAGTCAGTGTTCACAGCAAGCCCAGTTTCACACCACACCTGCTGAGATGTTTCAGCTATCCTGAATTCTCCAAAAGGCTGCTTTGTCTGCAAAGGAAGGGAAAAAACCCTCCCAATACAGCAGCAAATTAAGAAGGGGGAAAGAGACACCCTATATTTAAAGCCCATAAAGCACAGAGAAATCTCAGCTCAGTGGGACAGTGAGCATGTGGGCGAGGGGTAATTTTTTAGATGTTTCTTCAGAGAGTTACAATTTACATTTAAGTGCTTATACTTTCTGTAGAAGACACACATTTCAGACTCCCAACTTCTGGAAGCCAGACTATCTCCAAGGAGTGACTTGGTGCATATAAAGATGGGAAAAAGAAAAACACAGTAGGTTTGTGGGAGTAACACGTGATTAAAAAACAAACAAAAAGCACACCAGGGTATCACTAACCAACAGAGTCCATTTACCAGTAGAAGAATATCTCCTACCTAACCTGAGTTTGGCGATTTGCAGAATGCAGGAAAAGCATTTTTAGAGGTCCATGAATAGGTTTAGAGGCAACAAGGTGGCTCAGAGGAAGCAGATGTTCAGACTCAATAGATTGTGGGTGGAGAGTGATGAAATTACTCTCCACCCACAGGAGGAGAGTTTTCCTAGCAGGATGTTTTCAAAATGTTTTTCGCTATGTGCAGGTTTTTCTAAGACAGAAAAATAAATATGCAAACATCTCTTGGGTGTTCCGATGCTGCAAGGTATGTCTGGTCTAAGGGGACAGAACATAAATATGATTTCACTGCTGCGAGAAGGAACAGCTTAGAGAACAGTAAACATGGAAAAGGTTTGATCTTCCAGCTTTGGGAATTACTGATAACAACCTTAAGGGGCAGAATTAGACATGGAGGGAGAGGACTTGCACAGCCTTCACCCTGTGTGAGTGCCACCCTATTTACCTCTCTTCCTACCCCTCTCCTTGGCTTATTCCTTTTCCTGGTCTCCAACAGATGGGAATTTTGGGGAGCCTGGGCCAGTTCCTCAAAGACTCTGTTACTGCCACAGTTTCTAACATTTCTACATCTCCATTGTGGTGGCTCTGCACCCCTTGGTACACACACAGCTTCTGTAGCAGCAGCCATCGAGGTAAACCGACATTTGTTACACTGAAGAAAAAAAAGACTTTTAGGTGTTTGGAGCAATCCCCACTCTCTTTTCAAGCAGCTAAAAGACTTCCTTTAAAAATGTAACAGATAGTAGTTAATCTTCATTGGTGTCTCTCTGGTGGCATCTGTACTGAAGGTCCCGGCCCAGCACTGATCTCTGTGCTGGCACTCTAGTGGGGACTGATTAAGGACTTTGGGAAGCGAACTGACTGCTCAAGTAGCACAGGTCAGGCAGGGCAGGAGGAATTAGGGAGATTTAAGGGAATATGAGAGACAAGATGGCAATATTGCTGCAAGGCCTGGGCTGAAAGCTGTGGCTATTACTTCCTTAAGAACTGAGGCATTCTTAAGGACATGGGAACAACATTTTTGTGCCCAGGCCCTGAAGCAACTGTGCCAACAATTTATCTTGATTTCACCTCCTAAAAAAGAAACTGTTATCACTACCATGATTTTAGGAAGGGGAAAACTCAAACCACTGGAAGGTGAAGGAACTTTTCCAGTATAATCAGTAAGGATAAGGAAGGGAGGAGATAGTATTGTGTCTACTCACAACACTCAAAGCAGCACATAAAAGGTTGGGTCCTTGGAACAGGCCATGGTCAGAAGGACACTATGGAATTGACTGTAGAACTCTGGAGTTTCTCTAAGAGTTCATTCTGTCTTAAGTTTACACCCAGCAGCCTTTACCTTGAAATTGTTATCCTCCCCTGAAAAAGCAAACCAAGCAAGAAGCACAGTGTTTTCTAAACATATAACACAATATTGTTATGTGGAACAAGCAGCTTTGTTCAGGAGTTCTCTTGAAGATCCGCTGCAAGGCCAACATACACTTCAGATTTAAATAGTCTGGTATGTGAGGAGAAATTCACAAAGTCAGGATTCTCAACTCCTCTGTACTTGTGCCTCTTTGCTATACTGCTAGGGTGACTCTGCTGCCAATTTTTCAAACAATTTAGAATTGAACTGTCTTTTTTTAAACCTGTGAGAGGAGAGGGGGGAAAAAAAGGAAAAATGAAGAATTTATAAAGGGAGACATAAATGTGTCAGTTTTAGAAATCATCTGCAAAGGGAGGAGGTAGGTTGGCAGGTATAATGGCAGACCAGGGCCAGAAAGCAGAGATACATCATTAAAAGCACTAACTAGGTGTTTTGAGGAATTACTCTGGCAGGGTGCCAACACAACATTACTATTATTTCATGACAGACTCGCTGTGTCACCAAACCTTTATCCCATTTAAACTCCTAAAAGCAAATTAGTGTTTTTTAAAATAATGAAACACTTCTACCATTTCAGTTTTTGGTGTTTTGAAACTTTTAATCCATGACAATCTGAAGCTGATTCATTCACTATTCACAGAACAGCTGAAACTCTCACAAAATTGTTCTGTCTTGAAGCTTTATCAAGAACTCAACCTCTTACCTTATCCTCAAGTACAAAAGGAGCTGGTAAAATCAAGCAAGTACAAGGACAGGAAAAATTTCAGCTCAGGCTGACTCCTTTTGCAAGAGCTCAGGTGTAGCTCATTTAGTGGAAATCCATTATGCATCTAATTCCAAGGGGCTGCTCATTCCCTTACCAAGGCTCTCCATCAGCTCCTGACAGGTCATCACTTTGTTCTTTTCTTCTCCAGGTTAGGCTGTTCCTGATTGCCCCTTTGCATCTCAGAGAGGACCCTGGCTCAGTCCATAACCATTTCCTTGAGGAAAAATATTGCACTGAGACTCTGTTTTACCCTAGGAACACATTTTCCAGGAGCTTCTCTTCCTACACTTGAAGCTCACTATGGCCAACACATTCCTGTAGGAAGACTAATGAATCCAACTCCATTTTTAAGCACTGGGAAAAACATCACATGCAAAAGAGTGACAGATGGAGCTGTATCAGCTTTTACCTAGCAGTGAAAGGGGAGGTAGAAGTCAGTTTCAGCACTTTTGTCAAAATGTGTTTTTAACAAAAGACATGTGTTAAATTACTAACACATACCCATATTATTTTTAAATATTTATACTATGAACTAATGACATCCTCTCAATTAGTGAAAAGTGTCTTCTGTGCATTCCTTTGTGAGGAAGGAAACACATAAAAAGGCAGGGAGGACTTGGGGGGAGGTGTGCATGAGGCCCAACTCCACTCATCACGGTCCTTGCATAGGATTTCCTCTTCATCTCCCTTTGCTCTCTGATCACCACACGTCCCATGGCCAGAAACCTCTCATGGGGCATCACTTCCCTGTTTTCCTGCAACACCACAGCCACAAAAGCCATCTGCTTAAAACGTAACTTTTTAATTTTTTTTTTCTTCCAAGGGAAAAAAAAAAGAAAGAAAAAAGAAGTAGATCTGCTGGCAGATGAGCTTTTTTCTTAATGGGAACACTATTACAGATAGACAGAATGTTCCTTTATGTTTATGAAGCTTCTCTTGCGTTGTGGAAATGCACACTCGCAGTGTAATCATGAGTTTTCTATCATCATTAGCAGCAGGACCCCAGTAGTTAAATCAAAGAAGCCTAGAAAATGCCCCAGCACTGCAAGATTCCCACAAAGAAAAGCCTGTTTAGATAATTAAGGAATCTTTATGATATGAAGATTCTCATCTCACAGCAAATTATAACACGTTAGGTAACACTACCAAAAAAAGTCCTGAAAGCTTGCAAAGCCACAAACTAGAACTGGCTTTTCCTTCACGATCTTGAAATAGTGGCTGGGGGCAAGAGGAGGGGGAAGTGAGGGGAAAAGAGGAAGAAGAGTTCACATTGAGGTAGTAAACTATTGTTTCTTTGGAAACCTTAAGTTTTTTAAAATCAATATAAACGGAATATACTTGGGTTGCAGATATAAATAAAACCCAAGAATGTCTCCCACATACATACTGCTGATAGAAAAAGACGTTTGAAAATGGGGTTTAAATCATCCTTCTCAGAAGCTTTAAACCTCACCTTGTAGCAAGTGACACTGAGCTTCTGGCAAGTGGCAGTTTCATGTATGAAATGTGTCTCCCGAAACTGAAGAGCATACAGAGTAGAACAAGATAATGTGTCAACAAATTACATCTGAAAGATTGAAAGCAATGCAGAGAGCCTGCACTGACTGATCCCTTTGTATACAGAAAAGCACCAGGCGTTAGGATATCACAGAGCAGAGTTTAGCTGTTAATAACCTAACAGAATAACAATACATCGATTCCTAGTGTGGATAAGGAAAAAAACCCTAACAAATACCCACAACACAACAAAAAAAGCAAACCACAAAACAAGTTCTTAACTCAGCTGTTTTTCCAGTAGCTCCTCCTGGGCCTCCACACATCTTTATCAAAGCCTCCACTGCAAAACTTATTCCCTGTGGTTCTGTCACCACCTGCCCCAGCCATTTCTGCAGCCAGCTGTCCCCTCAGCACAACTCATCAAGTACTGACAGAGCCGAAGAAATTGATGTGTTTTAGGGTTTTATGTTTTAATGGCAGAACCTGCCAAAAATTATTCCATATTTTACTTTATCTCTATGACTTAAAAGGGAGGAATCACACAATGACTGGGATTCTAGCCATCAGTTAGGATGCTAGAAAAAAGAACAGGATTGTTATTGCCAACTTGCCTTTGAAAGTATATAGAAACTTTTTAAGTCAAGTTACTTCGAATTCTTAATTTGAGCTCCAGAATTCCTGTTGCTTGTCAGGGAATATGAGATTAATTCCTTGTTAATTAGTTAGTGGCAAAGAAAGTATCCCCTTGTTTTAGTGTAAAAAGCTGCTTCTTCCTATAGCTGTGCAGTAATATTTATGATCTCGGTTAAAAAGATTTCAGCTGTAGTTAATCCAGAAAACTCAGAAAAGCCTGTGGTGGAAATTTTTTTTCCTTATTTTTTTATTAAGTATTCGGGTAAATGCCTATCATCCCCGAGGTTTTAACTATTAAAGACGCTGAAAGTTCAGCTTCAAGAAGAAAGGTCAATGTCTAGCCGTGGTTAACTGCGGGAATCAGGGAGGATAAACAGGTAAATTAATTGACTTTTCCCTGTTCATACATTAATTGCTGAGCCGGAGCCGCGGGATGGGCACGGCCGGAGCTCCCCCTGCTGCTCACAGGCCTGTGCACACTTTGCCATTCGAGCGTTCGCACATAAAAAATCACCCGCGGCCGTCAAAAGACATAAAAAATTGGTGCTTGACTGCTTAAAGGACCCGACTGTCCTTGGGGTTCAACCCCAGCGAACAACCCAGCCCCACAGAGCCGCTCACCCACTGCCCCAGCAGCGGGACCGGGGAGGGAATGGGAAGGGTAAAAGCAAGGAATCCCGTGGGTTGAGATAAAGGCAGATTAACAGGGAAAGCAAAGTGTGCACTCAAGCAAAGCAAACCAAGGAATGGTGTCCCTGCTTCCCGTGGGCGGGCAGGTGTTCAGCCATCCCCGGGAGAGCAGGAGCCCATCACAGGCAGTGCTGACTTGGGAGGACAAACACCATCACTGCCCATGTCCCCCGTTCCTCGTTTCTTAGCCCGCTTTAGGCACTGAGCACGATGCCCTGTGGTCTGGAACACCCCTGTGCTCAGCCCGGGTCACCCATCCCGGCTGTGTCTCCTCGCACCCTCCCCTGCAGCCCAAACTCCTCCCCGGTGGGGCGAGGCAAAGCAGGGAGCGCTTGGCTCTGTGCGAGCCCCGCTCAGCAGTAACAGAAACACCTCTGTGTCATCACCCGTGCTCACAAACCCGAACACAGCCCCGCACCGGCCACGGGGAAGGACACGGACCCTGCCCCAGCCAAAACCAGCATACAGACCAAGCTGACACCGAATTATAACCCCCAGCATTCTGGCTGACTTCGGGTAAAACGAGACATTCCAGAACTCATTTTTAAGCCCAACCCTGTGTTGGGGTTTGCACCCCCACAGAGTTCGTAAAATGTTTTATGGCTGTTTCTTGATCTTAGAAAGTCCCATGCCAGAGCCAACAAGACTGGAGACGCCTGCGGGTTCGTGTTCAGGTTGTTTATTTTTTCTTATCTCACAGTGTCTGGAGCTGGCCGAAGCAGCGACCTGCTCCACCGAGATTCACTGCAGGAGTGACACCCAGGAAGGACGTCTTGTCCTTTTTATCTCTTTTAGGAAAACCAACCAAGTTCTACAACGTATTATTATTTATCAATTTTTGCCAATTAATTTCTACCTTTTCTTAACATGACAATGCTCCCTCCACCAATCCCCATCACCATCGTCACAGCAGGAGATGGAGGAGAGAGAAGAAAGAGGAAGGGGAAGGGGCACCGCCCTTTGCCCTCCATGCTCGCTCTTTTTTCTCTCCTACCTCCATAAATCTAAAACCTACATTCACCCAGTGATAAGATAAGCTAATTACACATTTTCTTTCTGTTTTGTATTTCTTCCTTCAATGTGGGCAGCTTTCTCCAAGGACATGGCTCAAACATAGAATTCTGGGCTTTCGGCCTGAGTTCCGAGACTGGTGGGGCTCCAACGCCCCTGGACAGTCAGAGGGATACTCTGGGCTGCCACACACCCCTAGTGACCATTTTGTCTTAACTGATGATATAAAACACATTAAGCAGTAACCCCAACCAAATATCAATTCCTGTTAAGAAAATAAGATTTATAATCTTTATTGTTTACTTACATATAATAAATATAATACAGAACAAAAACATCACACCCATGGATTGTATTACACAGGCTGTTAATCAGAATACATGACATTTTCTTTTCATTAGCCCTTTTTATAGGGTTTTGGTACTGGATATGAAGAATTTCAATTTATAAACCTTTTAACATAAAAACAATCTCCCAATTTTCACCTTCATGCATGTTTCAAATATTCATATATATACTTGGTTTCGTTAAAAATATATAACCACTGTTCAGTATTTGCAATATAGGACTTCAATTTCCATTCATTAGATCTCTATTAATATAGAGAATTTCAAAATAATAGTTTAAATCTGATTTTAATTAAAAATACTTATTCTCTATTTCTTATTTAACCGACCTCCCATCAGAAAATGAAGTGACAGGACAAAGACACCCCAGGCAAAAGCCAGTGTTCACTTTGTTCATTTTAGAGAACAAAGGGTAGAAGTTCTGGTCCTTGCTTCACCTGTATTATCCTGGAATAATACAGACACAATTTGGTATAAAGAGGGCAGAAGGAAACCAGAGTTTCTGAAGAGATACACATCTTCTTTTCAGATTTACCACTGCCATCCTGCTGTTTTCTTGGCTTAAAAATCACTGCATCAAACCCTGATATATGTTTTTCTCTGCATGAATATCCTTGCCATTAAATGGAAATTAGATTAAAATGCTAAATTTCTTTTTTATCAAAAATAGATCAAGGTTTAACACACTCTGAAATCAGGTTTTCAAGTGCAAATGCAATACACATCAGCAATTCACGTTCTGCTTTCACTAAGGAAAATGGTTAAAAGATGAAGCATAAAGATGTTTCATAGAGGATACATATCTGGATCTTGCTATGCTCCCAGAACATCTGAATTATCAGCAAACTGTACAGACTTCAGGGGGGGGAAAAAGTTTTCTTCAGGTGAAAGCTCTTCAGCTAAAGCAGCTTCCACTTTAAAAGTGTAACTGAGAATTCCCTGAAACTCGGTATATAATGCAATGCCAAAACAACCACCAAAACTACGACTGGTTTTGTGCATCTTTTAATGCACTCAAGTTTCAGGACTTTCATAAATCAAGGTTTCATAAACAATTTTGTTTTACTAATATCTACTCCAAAGAGACCTTACACGAACTTTAAATCATTACAAACAGCCCTTCAGCTCTTCAATGCTGAAGTTGTATCTTATACTTAGTATATTTCTCTAATTCCATTTAGATAACATCAACTCCAACACCTGGCTACCTCTCCATGTAGCCTTGTGCAAACAGCCTCTCGCGAGTGCCAGTTAACAGAGCATTCCTTTGTAACTGCATTGGATGGACTTCAAAAAAACCCACACCACAAACAAAAAAACCCCTCCTAAGACTCCAAATATAATTTTTTTCCGTTATTTTTTTAACAATCACAGGGCTTAATTTAAGCCTTCAGCTTCAATATGAAATGATTATTTAAAATACCTACTTTCTACATTACATCAAGATCAACCAGGTATCAATCCAATAACTACTGCCCAAGCACTTCCTATGTGGAATTGGGCTACACAAGAAATTACCCCAATGATTTTACAGCATATGCTTCCTACTTTCCTACTAATATTCTTTTTTTTCAATTAAGATTTCTGGTTTAGTTGTTTGGGGTTTTTTCTTCTCCAGTACAAAAGTGACACTGTTTGGTTGGAAAGCCCCTGCTGTTCTCCTAGCTAGAGGAAAAAGTAGATTCTAAAATATTTTAGAAATTACTCATTCTGGCAGTGAAACTAACAACTGGCATGCAAGAGGTCAGATTTAGGTGGAAGAGAAGCATCACCTGCAACACAGACAAGGAAGACTTGTGGACTGGCAACATCAGTAATATACTGACTGATATCATTGATAAAAATACAATCATTTGGATATTACAAAATCAGTTCTGTGCTAAATGTCTAATTCTCCCCAGATTGATAAGTGTGGGGTTTGATTATCTGGTTGGGTTTCTTAAAAAAAAAAAGTGGGAAAAAAATCAGGAACATACATGAAGAACTATAGACACAGCCCTGAATTATTATTTGAGGCCATTTCAGTATCCAGTCATATTTTTTCTGTGAAACAAAGAAAATTTGTGCACCTTCCCCAAAAAAAACCTTCAGAATTTCATTAATTAAAAAAAGGGAACATTGGATGCAACTTCATAAACTGAGATGCAGGTAAAGGACTCTGAACTTGTAGAACTAAACAGCTGCTTTCTACAGAAATCCTCAGAGAAAAGCCCTTAATGCTTTTTAAAAGTTGGAAGTGAAAGCCAGATGGAATTCTGGATGCATTCCACATCATGATAGGCATATCCAGAAAAGGTTTGGTTACCTACTGATACCAGATGTAATGACAAGAGTGAGAACACAGAGCTCTAAGTAGTCACATTATGTGTCAGATTTATGTTTTATGTCACATTTCTAACACCACAGAGGACTAGGGCAGTCAAAATACAATTACACTGGCTTTACCTAGAGAGGAAATTCACTTTGCAATGAATGCAACAGGGCATGGAAATGGAAATGGAAATGTCAAAGCAGAAATCATCAAGAGGAAGCTGATGCTCAAGGCTGATGACTATGATCACGTATTCTCACTATGGACAAAAAAAGTATAACCCCAGCAAAGTGCAGGGTTAATATTTCTCATGCTGCTGATTGTAAACAAAAAACATGTAGCAAGACAAATTCACCTTCTAAACAATTAAGCTGCATTCTGGATATGTGGAAATTTCTGACCAGTAACAGCAGTGTGTTTGCCATTTTTACCAGCACTAAAATCCCTCCATTTATATTACTGAGGTCTTAAAGCAAACCACTCCAGATAGATGCTGCAGACAGAAATACTGCAAAGGCATAAAGGTCAACCTGACTGCAGAGTTCCTTTCAATAAAGCTTTACTTTATTAATGCTGTCTATGACTCTCATGGGCTTTGGATCAAATCCCAGTCTAGCAAAAGTAACTTTACAGGAAAAACAAACAAAAAATCCCCAAAGTGAACAGACTTTGTAAAAATTTAATGATATAAATGAATATATTTATGCTAGAGATTTATCCTGATATACCCCAGAATCAGATTATGTATTATTACAGCACTGCCTAACCCTGGAAGTTAATGTCACTGTCATGCCAGAAGTGCAGCTTCAAAATCAGCAGAGTAACTATTCATTTCTATGGCACAGAGGACAATAAAGTAGAAAACACACACATTTTCAGCATTAGCTTAGAATGGATATTTCTCCAGAAAGTAACCAAGTGTTGGGCAGAGTATATTTTATTGACATCTTTAAATGCTCTTAACATTCTCATCATGATTTACCTGATAAGCCTAAGGGAATTCAACATGGAAGTTACGTGATGTGAAATGTTTTGAGTGAAACCTGGAAATGTTTGTAGGGATTTTAAAAGCACGAATTAGTTATCAGCTCTCACAACGTATGGTATCATCCATATTTCCCTGAGAAATCATGCCCTGCAATGATTATGTAAAACAAAATACAACATTAATGAATGATGGATTAGATAGGGAAAAAAACGCAGAAAAACAGTTTATGAATGAACACATAAATGCTACTGGAGTTATAACTATTAAATTGCAGGCACTACATGTGACAGCCATAACAGAAATGGGAACTAACTCAAAACTTACCCCAAATAAAGAAAACTGATTCAAAGTACCATCCTACAGTTAGCCATAAAACTCAACATTATGATATTAACATCAGTTTGTTTCTTGATTTTTGAGCATGCCAGTTCTTCACTTCATTTACAAACACTCTGACCTTCTGAGTTCATTTCCATATGACATTTAAAGTGCGTCCATAAACTCAGCCTATCTCCAAAATGTAACTGGTTTTCCCTGTCCTCTGACAGCTTAGTTCAGCTGAGTAACATCATTTCCCTAAGATAGGAGGATCTTTTAGTAGGGAATAGGAACGACAACATTCAACACTAAGAGAAATAGAACCAAGAATTACAAAGAAATCGTTTTGCCACCTTATTTAAAGCCATCACAGCTGTGAATAGCAGTACCTAGGCACGAGTATTGTGACAGGAATGACAATTACAGCAGCACACACCAAGAAAAGCAATTTGCAGGCTCTCCTATTTTGTCAGTACATTCCAAGGAGGTCTGTCACAAATAGACCAAGTATCCCCTGCAGCTCGCCGGCTTGAACAACAGCCAGGCTGAACACCCCATTTCCACAAAACACCTCAGCATCTGCCACGCCACAGGGACACCCGGGCAGTGCCTCAGCCTCCAGCTTCTGAGTGAGTGTGCAGTCCCCGACTCCACGGCCAGCCAGACCAGTCCTGTCCTGCAGCCCCTACGCCCTGACAGGGATTCCCACGGGCCAAAGCCAAGGAGCAGGATGCAGTGAACACTGGGAAAGCCAAACTCGGGCCCTCGGCGCCTTCAGGAGCGCTCACGTGCCCCGGACTCTGTTACAGATGTGGTGTTTCCATCCCTTGCTCAACCAGCATTACATCTGCAGCAGTCCCTTGTAAGTGAACACATTTTCAGCGTGACTGTAACCCAACACAAAGTGGCCAAAAAATCTGAAATCCTTTTCTGCCTTTGTTCTGAAGTGCAGCACACTGCTTATCAAAGTAGGGGAGACTTACCAAAATGCTAAAAGCAAAGGCATGCTCTGTAGCTTTTGGCAAATTACCATAATTTCCTTCATATACAAAAACCAAACAGCCTCAGAACCTCAATTGCACACACAGAAGAAATTGATGGTTGTCTCAAAGGATTACAGGAATTAGTTCAACTGTTTGACAGAGCAACACATAGTATTCATTTCCCACTTGGTAGCCTTGGGAAATCACTGTTCCTTAACCATTTAATGACAATCAAAGAAATGCTCGACATTATTTTTCTAAAGCATATGTGGTTCCCACACGAAGTAAGTCAGAATAAAAACATTCCCAAACTGAAACAGTAAGAGCAATGACAACTTACACTACCACACAGAGGTAAAGCATTCATGAGAGAGCTCCTTCACATTCCAGTTGTGTCACGGGGAAGAAAAACCCAGCATGTCTCCATTGCTTCAGAGGTACCTGAGAATCAAAGCTAAATCTCTTGTGCATTTACCAAGCACCCATTAGAGAGCTATGCAATTTACATTTCAAATCAGACATTATATTTATAAAATATCATTGTACTAAAAATCACAAGGTTTTGTAGAAAAAACTCCATCACATTCTATTAAATGCAAGAACAATGTTATATGTCATAGCTTCTGTAATTAAAAGTCTAACATGTTGCTTGTAACCACAGGTGCACCACTGTTTAAAAATCCTTTCAGGAAGGACAGTTTGTTTTGTTCTTACTATTTAAAGAACTGTAATTTTATGCAAAAACACAGCTTAAGCGACCTAGTGCCACAAGATAAAAATATTTCATATCTTATTAAAAAAAAAAAAAACAAAGCAACACATTTTTGCTAAAAACAAAAACATTTGGAAAGGTCAGACTTTAACTTTACTGAAACGTTCTTCAACATTCCTGGGGTCAGAGGCAGAAGAATATTCTCTTAGTACTTCCTTTCTTAACCTCTCAAACTAAGGAATAATGCAAATTAACAGTCATTTACATGGGAGGCTATAATGATCTTTGACTTTAACCCACGAACATAAGGGCAAATCTAAATAGCAGCTGCCCATTTGACATCACAGCTCCAATCCTATTTGCATGATCAATTTCAAATAACAGTAAATAGAAAATTTTGCTACAAGTACTGTCATTGCCCATCTGAAAGCAAACTCAGTTTTCCCAGGCTTAATTCAGTGATGCAACAAGTCCCAGCTGATTCAAATTTGGAGTTAATGCCTGGTATGAAATATTCTGCAGGGTGTCATTGAAACTTTTCATTAACTGAAAAGAGATATTATCTTTTTATTTTGAGTAGGCATTACAATACTTCTTGAAAAAAGTTGACACGAATATCCTCTAAACTTGTCATAATTTTGAAGGACAAATCCAAAACCTAAGGAAACTCCACTGATCAAAAAATGCCTGAAAATTCTACTAAAGTGTAATTTAGTTTAACATACTGCATTTTCAACTCCTCGACTTGTAGGGTTTGGAAACTTAATTGTGAAATTTAATCGACTTTCTTGTCTCTTTTGGGTTTGTGATTTTGTTGCAGTTGGTTTTAGTGTCTAAGAAGGACTTACTATCTCATCTTGAAGAGATGCCTCAGATCACCAAAGTTTGTACTGCAATCCAGTATTAAAAACAGGAAGGAAAAACTTGATAAAGGTTAAATATTTGAACAGAATAGCCCCAAGTTAATTTTGTCTTCCTTCTCTACACACAGTTCTTAAATTCCAGCTGCTGGCTCGAGTTCTTGTATAAATGTAGAGCTGAAGCATGTTGCTTTCCTGCATTCCCTCTCAAATAATAGTTTTATCACCAAAAGACCAAAATTTCTTTTGGAAGGATCATTACTGAGTGCCAAAACATGAACAGGCATTTCTGCAATGTCATCCTTCTGTATTTGTGTGGAGGGACAGTAGAAATACCCTACATTATTAATAACCTTGTTATATGGAAGAAAATACTCCTGGCTAAAAATCCACCTTACATTCATTATAAAAATATAAAATCCACCAAAAGCCAAAATTAACTTTGATCTAAGTGTCTTATAGGCCAGGAACTGGAAAATGGCATTGACTAATTTCAAATATTCCTGAATATAATTATAATAGCTTCTCTGGATTTAAAAGGATAGAGAAACACTGCAGTGGAAGGAAGATAATTATCTGTTTTAGAATAAATTTATTAATACAGCTGGGGGGAAAGAAAAATCAGTGCCAACACCATTCCTTTTCAGATTGCTTAGCAGATTAGTGTAGTGCCAACCCACTGACTGAAAACTTTCACAATTAGTTTGATCTTTTTCACAAAGTGGCAGCTACACCTGAAAATTTTCATGTCTGAGAGATAACTGGGATTGAGAATGGGTTAGAGAGCCAGTCTGTTTTAAAACAAGTATAAGAATGTACACCCAAATGTACTGTAATCAGAAATATTTTACCAGAAACTGAAATTTTAAGCATTCTTGATTGTTGGGCAATTTTTTTGATTTTTAAACATCAGCACCCATTGCCATTACAAAGCTACTCAAAATGGCCCAAGACATTACATATGTAGTGTTCCAGGACTGTACAAAGATCCCGCCTCAGTAATTATAAGAATGCACAAAATAAATTATTTTTCTATTTTCTATTAATATGCAAATAGTTTATACAACATAAAAAATTTAATTTGTACCTACTACAGGTAACATATCTATTTAGCTTTTCATCTGAAAGCCTGTAAGACTTGATGACCTGCAAACTTATTTACAAAACTCACTTTAAAGTATCTTTTAAAAATAATTTTGTCCAGCATTTAACAAAATTGTGACTTAAAAAAAGAAAGAAATCACTTAACAGCATTTGCTTTCTTGATTTTGTCAAGTAATGTCACCAGCTTAAGTGTGATAAGGCAGGTTGGTTGCTCAGATGGACTAAGACTCCCTATGGTGACAGGCGTGTAGTAAATATGTTCATTTATAAAATCAGATGAAAGCAAGAAAGAGAAAACGTTTAGAGTTTCAAAAGAACTGAAACTTCTTATTTTTACTACAAATTCAGAATAGGCACTGAAACATGATTCCTTAGGGACTTTTCCAGACGATTGTCTCTTCGCTGGGCATCATTCCATTTTTAAACTAAGAAGAAGAAAAAAAAGTTATCAGGGGTACATAATTCAGGATTACAAAAGACGAGTTATTGTAAGTATTTATTTCCTTCTTACTAACAAAGGAAATAACTCCATGTCTTAAGACATCACAATTACTGTTTTGGTAAGAATATTTTTAATTTCATTATTAGATTTAAGCAGCACTGGAAAATAAAAACATGCCTTTCATGTAATTCTGCATACATTATTGAAAACCAAAGCTCTGAAGCACAGGGCTAGGAGAGTCCTAAACTTTGTCTGTTTTAATGCTCCAAGCCAGTACTGACAAACAGTGTAATCTTCCTTTTAGAGATCTATGTCACCTCCTCTTAAAAAGAGATATTTTTCAAACTCTTCAGCTATTCTAGTCTACTTTCCCTATGCTTATCAAGAGAAATACTTAGCCTAATATTTAATGGAATTTAACAATTTAATTCTTGTCATCCACTAACACAAGGGCTCCTTTCCACTTTCAGGACCTGTAATGATAAAGTCTGGTGATGTTCTCTAAACTTCCTTAAATGGTTGGTCTTTTTCATGAGCTGCAGTAGCCCAGACTGAGACCCCAACAGCATTAAAGAGTGAAGTAATTACTTTAAATGTCCTCCAAACACATTATCTATGCCAAGAAGCTGAATACCTCTTCTGGTGTATTGACTCACGTCCAGGTTTGGATGAACTTTTGTTATGCTCTTTAGTAAAAAACTCCATGTCAAAACCATTGACCAAGAACTGTGAGAATAATGCTTGGCAACAAGTAGTAATAGTAATTTTGAAGATACACTTTAAAACTCTGCCCATCAATACAGAACAAGACTGACTGCATGCTCTTTAAAAACGTGTCCTTGCCTAACACAAATGCCAACATGAAAACCAACCCTCACCTTTCTGTGCATTGTTTGAGGTTTATTAAAGGTTTACCTTCTGTCTATGAACAGCAGCTGTCTCCATCCTGGGAAACACTGTGCATAGGGATGAGGCTTTCACACTGCTCACTTTCTTCTGGCATTCTTAAAACAAACACAGGTATTTATTTTAAGTCATACAGTAATATCAAACTGGTTGTTATGAAGCCAATGTAAGTACCAAGTATGCAGCTGTTTGATCTGTAGCCATTAAAAACATGCAAAGACTCCTGAAGTTTGTCAAGTGCACTCAAGTGTGCACAATTCTCACTGCATGTGCTGGGTACAGAAATTATATTAGATGCATTAAGGGAAAAAGCTGTGACAACCACTAGGAAACTTCTTTTAAAAGGTAAACAGACTTCACATCTTTCCATTTTCTGAGCATTAAATAGGTTAATAAATGGATTGTCAACTACTACTATTGAGAAATTAGTACACCTGAATATAAAATCAGGTGAAATAAACAGAGTATGAGTACTGTGGCTTATAAAAGAGTAGAGGATATTGGAAAGGCTAAAGAAGAGACAGGATTATAGTTTGTGACTGCCCTACCTTTGAATTCGATGTTTTCTACAAATAAAGGCAAAAATTCTTCTGATTCCCACCATCACTGGATCCCAGTTGTTATAGTGACACAAGAGAGTTGCAATGAAAAATGAAAAAAATACAGGTACTGCTCCTGCAAAAAATAACCAGGAAAACTGCACCTGGAATTGAAACACAAACATCATTCACTCAATAGCTTAAAAGAATTGACATGCTGTATATTTGGAATGATTATTATTGTAAGTTTGAGATGCAGTTGGAGTTATTTTAAACAGTGTGAGTTATTTGGTATAATTTCTATAGCTATTGCTTCTTGTAAGAACTGCGTAACTTGTTCCCACTGATCCATTCTTTATAATGGAACATTCTGTTTGCACTGGGAGCTGAATGAAGACTGCTATTTCCAAATAGTCCTGTTTTTACGTTTTTAGCAGTGTCTCTGGTGCCAAGGAGAAAGTCTCCTAGACATTCCATGGGTTGGAAAGAGATGATCTTGAAAGCCCCTTCCAACCCAAACCATTCCATGGTTCTGTAACTCCAAGAGCACAAGGACAGGAAGAGCCTGGGACCTGCCTTTCAGGACAACAGAGCCATGAGCTGGGGGCACGGCCCCCCCGTGTGGAAAAAAGATCCAAAACTGAAGACTTTGGAGGAAACAGATTCAGCTTTGGTACCTGGCACTGATGATCCTCCTCAAAGATCTCATAAACTGCAACTGTTAAGCCCTGTGAGCCTATTTAAGCCTATTTTCTAACCAAATTCAGAACAAAATTCCTTTGCCAAAAGGAACATTTAATTAGTTGTTAGAAACGTGGTTGGAATTTCCTAAGATTCAGGTTTCTGTTAGAAAATTAGAGAAAAATAAATACCCCGAAAGTTACTGATTGTGAATATTGTATAATTACCATGCCACCTGACAGTCATATGAAGGCTGCATGTATTGATAATTTAATCTTTATTTTACATGGTGTGATTCCTGGGGTGTCCTGTGCAGGGCCAGGAGCTGGACTGGGTGATCCTGATGTGCCCCTTCCAGCTCAGCACATTCTGTAATTCCATGATTATCAGCCATGCCAGTGGCACTCTTGTGCAGGCTTCTTTTCAGTAAAAACAAGGCTGGCCAGTGGCATTAACAGGGCAGCTTGAAGCTGGAATTAAACTTCCATGAGGTCATCTGAGCTGTGGACACCTGAGACTCCAGCGAGCACAGGGCCTGGCTTAGGATATTCTGATGTCTGTATGACAGAGACATCCTAGCACAAATACACTTGTGCAAAACCCCCCAAAATCTACAGCAGTTTGCATTTAATCAGGGTCCCTCACTTGTTTTTCTAAAAGCAGTAATTTGTTTTCTAAAATGTAAGGCAGAAAGGATTTACTTCCAACAATGTGAGTTAGAAAGGTAATTTGCCCTTTTGTTACCAACAGCAGCTGAAAGTCATCCAAGAGAGCTTTGGAAATGTTTCTGCTATTTGAAATGCTACCATATTGCATTAGTACATGAAGAATAAATTAATTTTACAAGATCTGGACTGTGTGTTTATTCACAATAAACAGCCTAAAGATTAAGCTGTTTACTGGGAATTAGACAAGCATAGTCCATTTTTCAATGTATCCCAGAAGAAAGTTTAGATGAATCACTTCAGAAGACAACCTAAAATTTTCATATATTGTTACATATATACACATCTCTACCAATGTATTTGCACATGCACACACATCTGTGTATATCTAAAATCACTGATACACAAACCTACGTACAAAATTCTTATTTTTTCTACCAGCATTAACTCACACATAAATCTAATTCGACCTCATGAAAGTGAATTTTGGGGGAGGAGTCTACAGATATTTTATTCCTTGAATCCTTTACAGCCATGATGAGTTATTTACCATCCCATCACAATTTATCTCTCAAGTGTGTATTGCAGATGCTTTAAGAGCAACACAAATACAATTATCTTACCAACAAATGTTTTATTATTGTTGGAATCACTGCAGTGTTTGCTGTATTTCCATGCTGGAATACGCAGGCAATACTAACACAAAACATACTCTGTATCACATGTTCATTAAAAAAGTATTTATTCAGGGTCTGACTCTTTTTGACTTTTCTTTTCTTTGTTATTTTTGTGACTTATTTTCCAAAATCCACACTGACATGAAATAAAAGCAAAATACAAGTTGTGTTTGGGGTTTTTTTACCCCATTTTTCGTGCACAAAATTTCAGAAGTCTAAAGGTACTCATTACAGTTTACACCTTGCTGGTGAAAACATTCTTTTTGGCTGGAAACATTCCAAGTGCAAGACTTGACTAATTTCTTGTACCAAATAAACAAGTACAAGCCTAAAAGAATTTAATTAGACTTAATTCTGTAAACAATGATCAAAATTTAGTACTACCTTACCTTTTGCATGCACATGTCAGCTATTATGGACAGAGGTATTGTAAGGCTTAGGGCAAGAGTGCCTATCAGTGATGAGGTAAGAAAGCAGCCCCTAAAAGACAATAAAATAATCACAATTATACAATTTAATGACAATAAATAACAATTATAATAATGAGGTCTTACTTAGAAGTTAAAAGACAACCAAAGTAATACATCAAATGAGGAAGACATTTGATGAACTGTTCGCTACTGTTTAATAACCAAAAATTAACTCACACCATCACATTCCATCATAAATCTGTAAAAGTGCCTAGAATTCTTAACTAGGCAATTGATGTCTTCTGGGCTGAGGTTTAATTCCCACACCAATCTTCTGAGATGATGGAAATTTCCCTATTTCACATGTAGTAACTTCATCTAGAAAAATCTGCATTTTGTTTCTGTACCATGATTCTCTATAGCGTAAGAGACTGCTTCTGAATTACAACCAACCTGTCCACAGAAAACTGTAATTGAATAAATGCTACAGAATCCAATAAAAATTTATCAGCAGGTTAAAAGAAATAAAATGAAGAGTCACATTTATCCCTACATTATTGAGTCGGTAATATATGGTTGGGTGGAGTACACAAGTAGGTTAAATGACATTATTTTCTTCCAGAAAAAGTAAAGAAGACTATACTAGTGGCACACTGGATGATATCAGCACAAACTCTGAAATTAGTCCCAGTCCAAAACTACAGACAAGGAACTGGAAGTAAAACTAGCTCTTTAATTGACTGGAATATCATTCTGAGTAATTAAACAAATATCATGTAGGTAAAAAAGTCTGTGCACACCCATGTACTTAACCCTACATTAGTACCTTGAATTTGGGACAAGAGACAATGTTTGAGGTTTGGGGGGTTTGTTTGTTTGTTTGTTATTTTGCCTATGTTAAAATTACACTTAACCTGACACTGATACAGGATGGCATTAACATCAGAAAAATATTCTATCAACAAACAAGTTCAATTGCAAAGGAACATATGCTACAATGCATTTATACCCAGGACTGATGTAAAAGTTTGCCAATAAACAAAAAATCTCATTAATAAATTTCATACATAACTTTAAACTTGAAAAAACAAACAAAAATCCACAGCACCAAACAAAACCAAGAGGTTTTTGCGGAACTCCATCTACTCGATCTTTCATTGCAGTACTGTCACAGAATTGTTACAACAGAATCCATACTCTCCTTTTGCTACTGCAACTCTGCAGCACAAAGTCTTTTTGTCCAAAATGTTAATTCTGGAACAAACTAAACACATAGTATTTTAATTACTACAGGACCACATCAGCTACTTTTTAAAGTTATCTGTTGTCTTACCAGGACATTGTGACATGATGCTAAAACTGCACATGTGGACAGGAAAAAAAAAAAGAAAAATGGCAAGAACCCTAACCTAGACAATTTTACATCTCAACATTCAAGAATACAGCTAAGATAATTTATGTGAAACATATTCAATGTATGGAGTACATACCACAGCCAGAGGAACTCTGACAAAACTGTTCCAATAAGGCCATTTATGACAATGCACATCCATATCAGTTTATTGGGAAACTCAAATGCTTCAAACCCAGTATAGTGAAGCAGGAAGAACCCTGGCCACAGCAGCAACAGATTAAACAGTCCTACAAAACCTGAATATAAAAACAGTATTAAGTAAATCACAATAAATATTCTTCCACATAACCAAAACCTCAGCTAAAATCTGCTATTTTGACAATATGCATATAGAAAAGCAGCCATGAAGCAGTATTTTAGATCTTTCAAAGGGAACAAATGTAAGAAATTTAACCTGAAATTCACAAACTAAATTTGCATCAGATATTTACAGGTTTGAAATTGAAAAGAAAATAAAAATTAGAAATCTCATTAAATCAGTCAGGCTGTCTGCTTTCCTACAGGAAGTTACCTCTCATTGTTAAGGCACTAAACAAGAAATAATTCACACAACCAGGGTCTAAAGGACCCATAACTGTGGGAGTAAGGGGCTTTCTCTACTTCTTTGGCTTGTCTAAGCCCCTTTAGCACTCAGACACAGTTCAGTGCCTGAAAGCAAATTATTTAATCACACTTTGAATTAAAACTTTCAACGGAGTTACTTTTGGTCTTACCAAAGAACATTGGTATGTCAAGTTTATCTTCTCTATCTACTTTCCTCTTTATCATGACTATGTAGACAGCGTACAGCATTGCTCCTACAAGAGACCAAATGGAACCTAGAAAAATGGAAAAAATACTCCCTTGAGATATGCCAAGCATGTTATGCACAGAAGGTGCAACTCTCCTAAATCTCTGTTGATTACAGAATCCATTACTAAATGAGAAACATGTAAAAATGGAGAAAGCTCTAAAATGTAAATACTTTTCCAACATATGCATAGGGTGGAAAATTATCATAAATGGCAAGTTTTAGAAGTTGACACTAAAAAGCCAGATTGTGAAATGTTACATGAGCAAGAGATACAGAGCTTGCTATATGACTACTTAGTGCTGTCAGAAGATGGTACTCATCACTGCATATTTCAGGCTTAAACCCCATAAGTAAGTACCTATTGTATCTTTTCCAGCAGATTTTTCAGATCCGGAAAGGTTAACAAGTACCACACCACCAATGCTAGCAAAGAAAGAAGAAATGCAAAATGTTACTCGAACTCAGGAATTTCTTTCCAAAAAAAACAGATAAAAGAAAGAGAAAAACGAATATACAGTTCTATCTTTAGGCATTTTTAGTTAATCAAAATCCACTTCTGGGAAGTCAAAAGGAGTTCTCAACTGCTAAGGCATGATCCCAAGTTAAAAACAACCAACCTCACTTTTAACTTCCCCAAACAATGCACCAGGCATTTAATGAAAGAGGCTGAAAACACTCCATGTCAAACCTCTTCTTTTTTCACCATTTACACAAAAATAAACAAACCACAACTAAACAACAAGAAAATAAGTTCATCTATTTCCAACAGAAATTACTCTAATTTCCTACAGGAGAATGAGATTTGGTAATGGTTCATCATATGAAGCATTTAACTTAAATCACTTGCTCAATTCATCTGTGAAACAAGGATTTTTCACAAGGTGACACCTTTTCTACCTGATACCACAGGTATAGGAGGTACAGTTGTCCCCTCACTGTACCTGGGAGGTTTTGACCAAATGTTCCCTCCCATTGTCTTACCTTAAAATAACAGCCAGTAATTTGGACAGGGTAAACCGATCTCCACTGTTACTGGGAAAGACTGCAGCTAAGATTAAAGTAAAAAGCCCTGCAAGAGAAATTCAGAGTTTATACAATTAAGTTTTGCCACTAGTTTGCTCAGAAAATTACACAGCTTCAAAGCTATTTCACTCCAAATATATTTCTTTAATATACAGATGTAACTGCAGAAGTACACACACAAAAAGCAGGGGAATCATGAAGGTACACTATAAACCTCTGCAAATACACAGTGAATTTTCTAAACACACATATTCAATGCCTTTAGGTTAAATCCCCATGTAAAAATGTTACACAAATCCACTGTAACAAGAGATTTTTATGTTATAAAAAGCTTTAATGCACATCTGGTGGTGTAAATAAAACTTACCAGAGGTTGAGGACAAGATATTAACTATGGCAACTTGGGTATCTGACAGAGCTTCCTGGTACGAGAAATTTGCCAAGAACCACTGGAGAAAAAGAAAAACAATTTTGTTATTATATGGGTAGCAACAAGAGAGCTTAAGTTTCTCAGTGCAATAAAATCCTAGTCAAAAAAACCCCAAAAAATTATTTAACCAAAAAAATAAAATCAGAACTAGATTTTTAGCTTGAAGAGACCTCTAACTTCTATTAAAGTGGCAAGCACATTAAAAGACAGCAGCAAACTTAGAACTGGCTCAAACCAACCACATTCAAGTACAAGTTTAATAACGAAATAACATACTTCAGAACTTAAAAAGAATTAAAATGACATTATAATAGCTAGTCTGTAGTAACTAAAGGTACTTTTAGCTTGTTTTGGAGTCCATCAAGATGATAACTGCACAAGGACTGCAAAGAAATTTCAGTAACGCATGTGACATTAGTCAGCCTAATGAGGTTTTGTTAGAGTACTTAAAACCAGCACGCATCTCCACTGTTAAAAAAGAGGATCTCTTATATTCAATGCCTAAAAAATATTTCTTAATTCTCCCATAAAGGAATAAAATAGCAAGTGTCTTCTCATTTCTTGATTGAGATCCCATTAATAAGATCTCAGATATAGTCTAAGGGAAGTAACCACTCTCTAGTCTTATGTGGAAATATTAATAAAGTCCAAGAAGAAATACAGGTACATGCCAGTAGTATCCACGAACAGCATAAACAGGATTTGTTTTGGACACGAGGACTCTACCCTAGAAAAAATTACACCACCATTTTCTGGTACATGCATCAGTGGTACTATTATTATTATTGATAATAGTAATAACAATAACAACAACAACAACGTTTAAAGAGCTCTACTTCCTGAGGAAAAGCCCTGGTGAGTCCACATTACCAAGAACATATTTGGCAGTACTAGTGAAGCTGCCTCTGGAAAAGATATCTCTGCCCTCTACATTTTTCTGTCTCAGAAATCCTGCCACTGTTACCTTTCTATCTCCCCTCAGAACTGAGGCATGATGCAGCAACAGCAACTGCCAACAGATCCATAATTAAATCTCACACGTCCATGTCCAGTACAAGGAAAGTTTTACTTCTTACAGGACATTTATAAAATAAGGCTTAAAGAACCCAAGTCATCTCAATACTTTTTCACTACTATTATATAAGTTTTAAATGCATCTACACTTAAGTTTTCGGAAAGAATGGAGCACATACCACAAAGCAAAAGAAAAAGCTAATTTTTGCTACTTGGCTGGCAGTGAGTTTTCCTACAGTTTTTAAGATTGATTCCTGCTCCTTCACTGTTGGATATGACATGCGAGACAGCTTTGCTTCCAAAGCATGGCTTGATGGGAGCTGCCGGATCTCCATGATGTTACTGAACCTCACACGAGGCTTTTTGGGTGCTTGAGAGGAGGAAAAAAAAGAGAAAAAAAAAAAGAAAAGAAAGAAAAAAAGATTCATATTATCATTAAACTTTTTGAGCCAGCACAATATGCAATAAAACTATGATGTTGTAACACACCACTGATTACAATACTGCACAAATAACAGGGTTTTATCCAAACAGAAGACATGCCATCATGATTTATTAAACTAATATTTTACTATTCAGGAGGGCAGTAATAAGACAAAGCACAATTAATTACTGTTTTCAATCAGTAAGTTGTCCACCCACAGAAACCTCACTGAAAAGCACCACCCCTGCTCCCTGTCAAAAATATCAACAAAAGGTAACAACACATTTTTAGAAAGAAATTCTTCCATACTGACAAACATTATATATATAAGATTTTCTTTAACTGTCTAATAGCCAAACAGCCAAAACCTGCACACAACTATACCTAACTGCAAGGACAACGTTTCATTCAGAAGATGAAAGTCCAACAGACCTCAAAGCTTAGCAGAGACCATAAAGTCACTTGTTCTTTTAAAATCCACTCTCTAACTAATCTTGCAAAGTAGGATCAAGTTTTATTTACAAGATTATTTTAGTATCATTGGCTTCCTCTGTAAAGAAAACATTCCACTACACACTACAGGTAAATATTAGCCTAAATCAATATGAAACAGAACCTGATCTCCTAAAAAGAAGTAAAGGGAAAACTGCAGCTGGAACAATTCTGGAGTGATTGATGCATGTTGCCACAGGAAGCAGAGCCTACCAACGTGGTTCTAAATGTGTGCCACCTTGAAATTAAGAGACTTTCCCTTTGATAAGCAGGGACTCTTTGCTGAGGATTGGCTCACTGGATGTTTTGAAGCCAACCCTTCTACAACTGCCTGGGACAGTCAGGCCTTTTCAGGTACTATCACAAGATAGCAAGGCTTAAATAAAACCAGAACGCACATAGACTGTTAAAATTCTTACTTTGACTGCTTTGCTCCTGCTCTAAAAAGGACAATAGCTTGTTTTTCCAGAGGCTGACTCACTGCTGCTGGTCTTACAAGCCCAGAAGGAAAGAATCACAAGTACTGAACCCAGTTGGTCCCTTGAGATAAACATAGGCTGCATCTGTAGTAACCAAGAAAGGTAAACTGAACGACAGGCCTATGTTTTCTCTACCTGAAAGTAAATATATGAGACTGCAATTCATGCAATAAGAGATTTCAAAAAGGAGAAAAAAGAA
>VYXC01009087.1:0-12442 GCA_013397175.1 Platysteira castanea | reverse complement strand
GGGGAAGGGGAAGTAAGTCTTGCAACATGACAGCAGTTATACTAAACAAAGAGAAAAGTAACTCCTTCACCAAAGAACTAACATTACAGCATTCCAAAAGTCTTTACTCACTTTTCTCTGCATCACTACTATTACTGCCATTTTTTTCAGTTGGCAAATCATGAAACTTTACAGGAACATATAAAGGTTCACTCTGCAATGAATCAGTATAAGTAAAAATACAGTTAAGCAGCATATTTAAATTATAAGCAGTAGAATTTATTTAGAGAATTAGAAAACTAAATAAAGAAAAGCTTAGTGAATAGTAAGAGAATCAGACTTGAAGTGGGTTTGCACACAGTGGATAGACTTGTCAAAATTCATATATAAAGTATATTGTATGTTACACATACTGCTAAAACACAGTACTAAAAGAGAACTGTGCTCTTATGTGTGTATCCTCATGAACACAAAACTTAGGGCCAGAAAATTCACACCTACTGATTTAAAATTACAAAGTAAGTAATCAATATCACAGATATTTCACTAGAACTACAGCTTCTGCCCAAATTATAAACTAGAAACATGAAATACAGAACATATATACAAAAATTAATGTACTCATTTTCTTCCCATGACCCTAAAACCCCTCGTTTTCTTCCTTAGACCTAAACACCAAAAAACTTTGGGAAAGATCTACAATACATAAGTTACTTAGAAGTATTTCAAGCAATTAAAACTTCTGCTAACAAGACAAGTTTTAAGCTGCTTGTTTAGATTAAATTAATAAACTGTAAGAGTGAAGTAATGAAAAAGATCTGGTAGTTGGATTTTCATTAGGCTTGTTTAGGACTAGAATTTTGGGGGATGTTTAAATTAATGCAAAGTGGTCCAAGTTTCTACAGTCACATGAACTTAATGAATTGAGCAGGCTAAGAAGATTTCATTCTTAAACACAGATAGATAAAATTGAAAATCCCCAAAATAAAATGAAGAATACGTCTGAAAAAATGTCGCTTCGAGTAATTCTGTATAAAATATCCATACAGTAATTTGCCAATACTCAATTGCTTCCCCCACTGTTACAGAGATGGTATTGAGTTGAATATGTAAAGGTTTCCTTTGTCCAAGATAATATTTCTTTGACAAACTACTACAGAAACATTCAAGTAAGTGCTTTATTGAGCTGAGAACCCATATTTCTTATAATAAGCTACACCATTATGTGCAGTACTTATTAGTAACATATAAGTATATAAGTTACCAATCCCCTTTGCCAAAACTTATTGCATTTAAGAGTGCCATATTTTATAAACAGTAAGTCAGGATGGTTGTGCTGTGTTATTATAAAGCATTGACCTTCATAAATGAAGGCACTTACCAGAGAACTGTTAACAGTGGTGTCTGTTGTACAAGCAGCAAAATATCCTTCAGCATCTGCAAACTAATTACAGAAATTTTAATGTAATAAATTACCAAGGCAAAGTTATTAGTAACTGAAATTTTTGAAGAGTAAGTTTTTTTTTTTACCTTTTCCATAATTCTGTCTCAATTCCCTCTCTCCTCTCAGCCCTCCTCCCCAATACCAAGAGGGCTTACAAGTTCAGTAAATAATTTCAGTACCTTCTTGTACCTCTTGAAGAACCCCACTGAATTCAACTCCCCAGGTATGAATGCAGAATGAGACTCTTAAATACAGAAAACCCGCAAAATTCAGTCTTGGGGACACATTCTCCACTAAATGATTGTGCATCTATTAACAACAAGCTGCTTCTTTCTTCATTTTACTGAGGCAAAGTTCCTTTCCCTCTTCCTTTCTGCACCTTACCAAACCCACGTTCCCTGACCAGCAGCTTGCTGTTATACCATGCTGGTAGCAAATCTATTAAACAAAGCCTCTAATGTGGAAAGGAACATTAAAAAGTAAGGTGTGAGTGTTTATCCAAGCAGTCATTGAAATAAAACCATATGAAAGAATATGTTTTCCAGATTAATAAACACAAGACATTTTAAAGGCACTTGCAATAATTACAGAGTTGAATATTTAACTAAACCCCTTGAGGGGGAAGGAAACTTCTAATTGTACATTACAGTCCTGTCTGCACTGTGCTTTTGAAAAGGAAAAATAATGGGATTCCAGTAGCAGTGTCCTGGGTGCCACACACATGTGACAGACTGGGCACTCTTACTCATTGCATTCCAGTTCATATTTCATTACTGTCAGCAAGGAAATGAAGTTCAGTTTTTGCCCAAATTATCTTGTGATGATTCTGAACAACATCAAGTCTAACGTGCCACATTACACACAAACACTTGGTATTAAAGGCCAATCTAGCAAAAATTATATCAAGATATCAGCTAACTCTAAATGCTCTATGTGTTTAACTCAAGAATTTTTAAAAAATAAACCTTTTTAGTTGTTGTGTTTTGTCTTTTTTTAATAAAAATAATTTGTATGAAAGTCATGTAACACTTTAAATATGTTATGCCTACAACTGTCACCATCAGTGAAGTCTAACATATCCAGAAAATCTGGAGTCAGTTCCTTTCACACAAGCTATTTTCTATAAAGGCATGTTGATTAACAGCATGTTCTTGGATCACATTTTCTGTTCTTTTAATGTGAGATTAGTATCAGGCCAAATGCCTTACTGCTTCCTGAGGGCTGCTGTTCAGCATTCTGAAACACTGGCACAGAACAACCGCTCCTCCCAGCATCTTTTGGAAAAAAAACCACCAATATTTCTGTCACATAATAATAATTTTAGGTTCTAGCATAAACTATGCCTAACTCGAATGGCCATCATAAGGTCACTCATGCATAAAAGCTATAAAAAACAGTATTAACAACAACAACAACAACGTAATTCTACCACCCTTGCCAATTCTAACTTTAAACCCCTCAAAACAGTTGGCAAACAGTTCAGAGCTGTGCCAGAGACAAAAAGAAGAGTTAGAGCTAAAAATCAACTACAAAGTCCAAGTTCTGATTCCATTGGTTACAGATTTTGGGGGAGGTAAAGGGAACCAAGAGCCAACAGTGGTCAGGTTCATAAGCTCTTGTTAAGAGGAATTATCCTCTGCAACTGTCCAGGATACAAAACCAGGCTGCACGGCCCAGTGGTCTGGCCCAGCAGAGCATTTCTCACAACTCCTGACACATCTCATGCTGCTTTCTCTTGCCTCATCCTTTCACATGACAACTGTTATGGCTGCCATGTCTTCCTGTGGCATGACTCAGTTTATATCTCAAATATGTAAACTTTGCTCTTCTCTAGTGTCTATTTTAAGGGTTTTTTTCTGTACAAACCTAAACAAATATCACAACATCTACAGAGTTATCATACTTACAAAAGCTGCATGCCTTCCACGAAACCCACGAGTGCACTGCTGCCTCCATGGTTTCCAAACAATAAATCCCAACAGGTATAGAACAAACATGGATGTTTTTGCAAATGTACTGAAAAAGGGTTTGTTGTACCTTGTAAAAACATACTGTGGAGAAAAAAAAATGATTGCAGTATCCAAAATTACCAAATAGGTAAGAATTCACAAAAAGAATGAACAGGCATAAATATATAGTCCAGTCTGGTTCCCAGAATAACAGAGCTGTGAGTATTGACATGGATGACCAAAGGAACCAAGTGGCCCTATCTGTTCTGGGGGAGCCGTCTCCCAAACTACCTCTGATGCCAACACAAGGAGCCTTTTTGCAGGATACAATGCCACAGGAGGAAAGCTACTTACTACTTGCATGTCATCAAGTAACACATTTATATGCTACTGAAATGTAGCACTGAAAATACCTTTACATACAAATATTTTCTAAATTAAAGACCACTTTTATAAGCAATAACATATTAATCATAAATTAGAGAAGAATACTTTGGCTAAATAACATTTCAGTATCAATAGTGACTTCACCAGCTCATTGCAAAAAATGTTTTATTAATATCACATGATAAGCACAAACATTTGTATATGCTTAGTTTCAAAACTGATATAGAATGTAATTTAATGACAGTTCAGGAAACTGAATTTAAGAATTTATTAAAAACTCAATTTCCATTGTTAAAGCTCTGTTTTAAGTTCTAAAACTTAACATGAAGTAAACACTACAACAGTTTCAATATGGTGAATATATGAACTAGATACAATTACAGGGCTTAAACTCCATGACCTGAGTCCTTCCATCCTGTACTTCTGAACTATAACACACCCCATCACTCAGCCTTCCATGTTACAGCTCATTTACTATTGTTTGGGAACCATAGGGGCATTATTTTAATCAACATGGCAATAAACAAAATGAACTCCCGGATTACAGTACATAGTTATCAGCTTATGCTATTTAATTTTAAAGTCATCAGTAACACCTTCTGTCTCAAAAGAAACAGGCACTGAGTTGAGCTTATCTGTAACTTTCAGGCTGGCGAAACACTGAGTGCTTGATAACCACGTTTCTGTTGCACCTTTCTCTTTTACTTTCCCTTTAAGATGTGTGGAACAACACTTACAGAAGTGAGTTCTGAAGAGGCCACCCAGATCACATCCACCAGTAGGAGAATGACAATTCCTAGAGCCATTCGCCTGCGCTGAGAGGATGAACTGCTCTGGGAGCTCATCCGGTTCATGATAAAAACCCACACCATCTGGAACCTGGGCCAGAGACACTAAAATAAAACACAAAAGATTACAGGGACACACAGAAAAATAAACAGTGGCAGCAACTGTTCCATATCTAATATGAACAGGACCTAATATACAAGTACACACATGCCTGTGCTGTTAAAAACACAGATCTTTGACAGATCTGGCAGGAAATTTTCAGAGATATCAAGGACAATTAGAAAATAAATCTTGACTTTGTAACAATTTATCAACTGCTTTAGCATGGAAGTAAGTAAAAGTAGGTAAAACACAATGCCTTTCTGGAATTTATGCTACAAGTTCTGCAAAATTTGAAACCACTTTGTTTTGGTACATTCAGATACCTGACAGTATAAATTAGATTGATGTGTTGTGACAAATGTCAGAAACGTGTTTAAACTTAGAGGCAGTCAACAAACATTTCTGAAGACATAGGAAAACATTTGGGTAAACTATAAACCCTTATAACAAGAGGTGATTCAAGAAAAAAAAAACCCAAAAATTATTGTAAACTTTAAAAAGCAGATTACACATGCAGTTGAATTAAAAAAACAATCATCCAGCTATTTGGTAATTTATGAAATATAGGCATGAACCAATTCTAGTGAAAATCTATCAAAAATCCACTAATGCTACTACAAGGGAATTCAGATTTGTGACACAGCTTTACAGCTGCCCATTGGATGGCCTAAATTTATGGAAGGCCTAAATTTAGGAAAACTTTCAATTATCGTACTAAAAAGCTTGAAACACAAGTGACAGAGACTAATGACTCGTTCATTGCTCTACTTGTACTAGAATCCTTTACAAACTCTCTAATGCATGTCAGCAAGACATGTATGTGGTATTTCTATAATTAACATTAACTTATTTATGCATATATTTTAAGAACCAATTTATTAAGAGTTCATTAACTACAGATGGTATAGCACACCATAAACTCAAACACTATCCCTGAGAGAACTGCTCAAGGAACTGCAATCTAAGATACCTTTACAGAGCAGCTTCTGACTTTCACAGTAAATAGAGGTCATCTGCTTTGCTAATATGGTTTGCTGACCTTAAATTGAACTTTGTTTTTTTCCGTATGTTTCAACATACAAAGACTTGCTGTCTTTTCATTATTTACAAATTATTTATGAAAGAGACAGTGCAACAAGGTCCTCAGTGAGTGAGGAAGGTACATTTCTTTTTCCCAGAGTAGCCTGTTCCTCAGATTAATGATTTAAATGCCCAGATATGCACAAGTGCATTAGAGATCACAGCACTGTTTCCTGCTTTGACTCATATCTCTATGCAGTCTCTGCCATGTTCAAATCTTGATGCTTTTTCCTCCATTTCTTAAAGGGCTTCTTTCAAAAGAAAAATGAACAGGCAGAGCTCCTGAAGTATAATTATACCACTAGATCTATGCTGATATATTCATGTGTGGGCACCAGTTCTGGATAATTACTCTGCTTTTCTGATAAAATGGTGGGACTGACAAAAGAAAGCAGAAATCTGTAAGTATGGAGGGGTAAAATTATGAAAGACTAATTGAAGGAATTAGAGTTTTTACTTGATACAGAATAAAGGAGAAAATATCTGTTCTCAGAGAGCAAATAAGTGTACTACCTTAAACTCAAGCAAACAAACATAAAGGTTTTTATGCTTGAAAGCTTATAAAAGTTTTTTCAGTTTTAGATATTATACTCTACAAACTATGCCTTCATTTTATCATGACTAGTAGCCTACAAGCCATTACATGAAGTTATATTATATAAAGCCTAAAAATTGCTCGTGTGTTTGCATAACATACAGCTAACATGGAAGCTGGGCATAGAAGAGTTCCAAACAAGCTGGAAGGAAGAAATCTCATTCCTGTCAGGCTACAGCACAACACATGGACAATGGAAAAGTATCCTAGAAATGAAAGCACTGCAGCCTTCCACCAGTTCTGTGCTGCAGGCAGGAGGCGAGAGGCAGCTGGGGAGACAGGAGGGAATGGCAGCAGCCTGATCAACCAGACATCTCCACATCAGATGCTCCCTCACACCTACAGCTCTGCTGCTCTCACCACAGGCTGCTTCAAAGCACACTCTGTGAACAGAGATCATGCACAGATAATGTTCACACTCTGCAGTTGCTTAATCTTGTACTCGGCTTGTCTACATTAGGCTTGAACAAATCCTTGCTTTAAAATCCCTCAACAGGAGCGAAGTAAAGGAAGATGGAACATCCAGCACTTCTTAGATAAGAGGTTACACATAAAGTTATTCACAGTCTACGTACTTTTCACACCATTTCTTCTGTACCTTTGATAAGTAGATGTTAAAATTCTAAATAAAGAGCCCATAATTACGCCTTGAGGTTGAAGTTTTTCATATGTTACAGTAAGAGCAGCTATTACTTTCTCATCTGACTACCAAGTGTCTTTAACAATTCTGTGTGCCTAATATAGCCCTTTGCTTGATCCTTCCCTAACAAGGCAAAAAGCTTAACAAGAAACGGTGACTACAAAGTGCAGCACCATCACCTCCAAGCTAATAGCTGACTAAAAAAGTTACAAAGCAGCAATACTAAAATGCCTATAACATTCAGCAGAAATTTAAAAGCCTACTGAAACCTAAATACTAAGTTTTAGGACAGAATTAAAACCCTGTAAAATATCACACAAAATACAAAGACAGATTGAAACTACTATTTTGAGAAGTTTTAGACAGACACATTATCCCACTTATTAACAGTACTCGGGAGCTTCCAATGAAATACAATTCCACACTTTTATGTTTGGCTTCTGTACATTGAGGGCAATATGTTCTGATAGAAATGAACACAAAAGAAGATTTACTTTTCTCATATTACCTTCCACAATAACTGTAACAAAGAAACAAAAGTGGTGACTAACAAACTTCACACTTCATGTCAAAGTGAAGATAGTCTCCTAAAAAAAAAACAAAAAAAAGCAAAGTGTGAAGCATTGTGTGCATAGGCATATTAAGCATTTATCTTTGCAAAATACTGTCTAAAATTTCAAGTTCCACAAGTGTCTTCTGCAGCTCAAGTCCTAAGTGTTTGGCACGTACAGATCAAGAATCATAAGAACTGGTCTGCATCAAAAATGCCAGCAAGGCAAAAAGGCCAGCCCTGAATTGCAAGAAAACAGGATTCTTACCTACTTTTGATATTACAAAGAACATGAACCCTTCCTTATAAATTGTTTATAAGAGGTCCACATGAGGAACAAGAACCTAATGATGTTAAGTTCTGATTTTTTAAGCTATGCAAATATATATATTATATATAATATGCTATTATATATATAACAAGCTGTATTACATATATATATAATATTTTTAAAAATATATATAAATAATGGGCACTTATTTCTTAAGTGTACATTCCTAAGTAAAGAATTTAAACATTAGAATTAGGAAGGTAATGGAAGAACATACTGGTTCGTTGGCTTTAAAATAATCTAGAAAGATAAGGCACCTTCATGTTAAGTCTTGGGGAAGCCCAGTATCATTCCTTAAATGGATTATTACTGTATTAAAGCAAAACACCACTTTGCCTAAAACTTTTTTGTGATTTTTAAACTCAGATCCTATACACACATTCAATAAAATCCACTTTGAAAGTGTTATATAGGAAAAGAAACATTATACAAAATAGAGCCATAAGTTTTGTTGCCTGGAAGTGCTGGAATTTTTATTATTATCATCATCATCATCATTATTATTATTCATGTGAAATGTTTCTAAACTCTGTTTTAGGGATACTCTGAATCAACAGGAGTAACACACTATGGTAAGAAGACTCAAATTAGTGTCCCAAACAGAAGTAACAGCAAGGGCAGAATTAACTGCTTCCCCAAAACCTTGCTTTTGATCACCTGTCAAGCATGGCTGAGAGTTTGTAAACTGTTAACAGGGGGAAATAGCTAAATTCATGCTTTTCACCTATTAGATTAAGAGGCAGCCCACAAGGATGGACCTACGAGCCTACAGTTCAGCCCCCACTGAACTCAACATTTACACACAGCAAATTCAAACCTTTTCCACCGTTTACCAAATGACCATAACTGCTTAAAACAAACCCACAAACAAGCTGGAAGATGCATTTTTTAAGACACAAGCATGTGATTATCAAACTTCTACTCCACAAAGCCAGTGCTCACTGTAGATCCTGAACATCATGGCAATAAGTCACAGAACCACAGAATATTCTGAGCTGGAAGGGGCCCACAAGGATCCTGAAGTCCAATCCTTAAGTGAATGGCCCAGGGATTGAAGCCACAACCTTGACATTACTATTGTAGGGCTTTAACCTCACAAAATATTTAATTTATCGAGTGCACAAAGTTATTATAAATTTAGGCCACCAGAAGACATAGAGACTGAAACAGAAATTATGATTTAAAAGTAAATACCTTATTCTACTCTATTAATAGAGCAGAAACTTCAGCATATTTGCCTTTTGTTTCCATTATTAGGAAGTAAATATGCTTTCTACATGGTGTAACTTTAAACACACCAGCTGAAATCTGACATTTAAAGGAATATTTATTTAAAAGGCATTTCTTAATATCATTATAATTTTCGGCAAATAGCACAGAGACCTTTTAAAGTCTCCTTTTTTTAAATTATTTACCATTCCAACAGTCTTAGAGTTGGTGCTGTCATCCTGTAGAACCATTTTTCAGCCAGTCACATGAAGATCTTCTGAAAAATAAATATTAAAAATTTTCTTGTCACGACACTGTACTTTGATTTTAAAATGTTGCAGTAGCCTAGATAATGTAAGAAGAGTCATCACTTTAATTTATGATAAAAAGATATAAAAAGTGGTCTCCCTGTGTAGTCTACAGTGCATGTTCACACAGCTGACTGCACTAAAGCCAACAGGCTCAGCAGCCTGTCCAATCCTAATGTTCTGGACATGCAACAGGCAGCTTCTGAGGGCAGGAAATATAACTGCACCATTGATACTTCACGTGCAATCTTGTTTGGACACCATCAAATGTTTCTTTGTGCAGATTATTTCCACATTAGAAGTTCCGCCCAAAAAGAGAAAATCACATGAAATTTACAAAATTTTACTGCATTGACAATTAGGGAAGAGAACATTATAGGCCAAAGAATTGCCAAATCATTGCAAAACAGAAGTACTGCTGTTCTGACTGTTCTAGGAGGAAAACACAGCCTGTCTCTCCCCCCCACCACCAAAAAAGTAGAAAAAAAGTACATAACAAGAATGACAAAAGACACAGAACAGCAGCTCAGTCACAAACCACGGTGCAAGCAAGTCAACTGGAAATTCTTCCTTGTATTTACTCAAGATTATTTCATATACAATTTGAAAGACAACATATCAAGATAAGGCTTGCAAGCAAAATAAATGGGTTTAGTTTTTCCAGTTATACCAGCTGCTCCAACAATACAAGTTCTGGGATACAACCTCCTCCCCCTTTTAACATGTTCTGTCATCAGGTGATTCTTGTTTCATATTGGATTGCTTTTGAGATAAGAGAAACAGAGACACTGCTTTCACTTTAACCAGAAGGAAAATGCTGAAAGTAAAATGATTTACATTTATATGTCAAAACATGTAAGCATACATTAAAGCAACATTAATCTAACACAATTATGACCTCCACTCAACCTCCAAAGGGTACCATGAGATGAGAGCAAAGGCAAGAATATTCAGGAGAGATGGAGAGGCGAGCCTTATGCAACATGACTATTATATTTGCCACAGCCCTGTCACTTTCACTAAAAGAAAGTCTCTTGTAGGATCTGTAGAATATAGTGAAGCAAAAGATCCAAAAAAGCAACCAAGTTTTCCATGCCAGTACCGAGTTCTGCAAGTAGAGATCACTGTTCCCATCTAAACAAGAAGTTACACAAGACTAAAGTTTGCACAGAAAACACATGAATTTTATTATCAAAATAGGAGAATTTAGCTTAACATAAAGATATGCTTTAGGAATCTGGTGGTATGTAACAGCCATGCTATCAAACTGTCATGGCACAGCTGGATCTGGGTATCTAAGGAATAAAAAAACCATGAATGTTTGAATGTTTTCATGAATAAAATGAAAATGTTTCTTATTCAGCACTTAAAATTCAAGAAACAATACTTCAAACAAATTTTCCTATATAGAACTAGTGCAGAGTATTAATCTGTTTTATACCTCAGAGTCCTTACCAGCTACCAGCCTGTCCAAGTACACAGTTCTCAGTAATTCCTACAGCACCCCCAGCAAGCCTGTGACCCTGCTGGACTTGAAGTCTGACTGAGTTAGGAACACCCAAACTTCAGGTCTGCAGAGTGAAAGTTGACAAGCAGAACAGACACTGACCTCCTTGTTATTCTTGTCCAGGGACATTAGGAGAAAAAACTCCATGACAAGCTGCCAAGGCCTCTCTAAGCTTCACCACGTACAGAGCAATTTCTCAGCCACCAGTAGCTCCACATTTAACATCAGCTAAGGATTACAAATGACATCCATTTCACATGCTGCAGATCTAATCTTGTCTAGTGCAAGGACTAAACATATCGTGCTTTGTCACAGGATATACAGACACAGATCCCTGATAAGAACCAGCACGGCAGCTTTCAGCGAGACACCCTGGCAGCCGCTGAAAGCTGAGCCTTCCCGGCAAGTAGAAATCGGCAAAATCACCACTCTCAGAGTGAATGGGGGACTCCTTCCTGCCGATAGATATCTTTGAGGAAAAGTAGCAGGAACAAAGAGAAGGAAATGAGTAAGTCTTCTTAATGCACTCAGAGAAAAGTGGATGTCTAAGAAAAAAGATATATGGCTCAAGCCCTGGGGATCTCGGAGGAGAAATAATGAGTGTGCTGCACTCGCACCTAAAAAAATGGAAACTGCACGACGAGAGGGAGCTGCTGCCCAAGCAGGGGAAGCATGGACTCCCCCACGCCCCTGGCGAGGCAGGACAGTGGTGCCAGGTCAGAATCACTGAATCAGTTAGGCTGGAAAAGAGTTCTGAGATCATCGAATATAACCCATGACCAAACACCACCCTGTTAACCAGACCATGGCACAGGCTTCCCTTAAACACCTCCAGGGATGGTAACTTCGCCACCTCCCTGGGCAACCCATTCCAATGTTTAATCACCCCTTCTGTAAAGAAATTCTTCCAAATGTCCAACCTGAACCTCCCCTGGCGCAGCATAACACTGTGTCCTCTTGTCCCGTCAGTGTTGCCTGAGAGCTCGACCCTCACCTGGCTCCTGTCACGGAGTTGTAGAGAGCGAAAAGGCCTCCCCAGAGCCTCCTTTTCTCCAGGCTAAACTCCCTCAGCTCCCTCAGACACTGCTTATTGGACTTGTGCTCCACACCCTTCAGCACCTCCGCTGCCCTTCTCCGGACACGCTCCAGTGCCTCAATGTCTTTCCTGTAGCGAGTGCACTGAACAGGACACGGCACTGGAGGCGCGGCCTCACCAGTGCCGAGCACAGGGGCAAAATCACTTCCCTGGTCGCGCTGGCCGCACTCCTGCTGGTACAGGCTCGCTCTGGGGAGAGCGGAACCCCTCCTCACACGCCCCAGCCCGGCCAGAGGGGCTCCCCCGAGGCGGGGAGCGGAGAGCGCGTTCCCCACACCGCTGTCCCGGGCGGACCGGGCCGAGGGGCGGCGGGACACGGGGCACTCGCGCACCCCCGGCCCGGGCGGGCACGGTGCCCCCGCCCGCGCGAAGGGACAAAGTTCCCTCCTAGACCCGGCCCCGCTCAGCTCTGCGGGGCCTCTCGCCCGCGGCACCCCCGGCGGCGGCGGGACCCGCCCATCCCCGGCCCTGCTCCT
>VYXC01009075.1:333-14990 GCA_013397175.1 Platysteira castanea | reverse complement strand
ACGGAGGGTAGGAGGAATCAGATAACATGAACCAATGGAGTACTGAGGAAGGGATGATAGACAGTTACAACTTGGGATATACCATACATTTAAAAGGGGGGGAAAACAGAACAGACCATTTGGAGGAAAATACATAACCACATATACAGAGAATTTCAGTTGTTTCTTAGTTCCATAAATAAGCAATTCTTAAATTAAAAAAAAAAGGGACCTAACTTTTACCACAATGAGTCTGCAACAGCAAACCCACAAGAGCTAACAACACTTAGAATTTAAGTTTTCATTTAAAGGTAAGAAGTTAAAGAACACCTTTCACACATAAGTTGTACATACAAGAAAAAGACCATGTCAGATGAGCTCTCCTCTCCTGACTTAAACTGCATCAAAACTGATTAAGGTCACATAGCTATTCAGTACTATTGGAAATCCCATATGTAACACAAAGACAAGGGGGGGAGGGCAGGAATCTGTTTACTTTCTCTTCATGTTCACCTGGGAAAGCTGTAAACATCAAAGACAGTCACTAATAATGCAAGTTCTTTCCTGGTATTGCTGCTACAGTAATTATACAGATATTAAATGGAAAAAAAATCCCTCCAAAAGTAGACACTTAAATTAGAAACCTTCTCCACAGATACATAAGAAACATTAACTGGCAAGATCCAGATCCAAGAGTAGAACAAGTGCAGACAGCTAGGATGGTCAGGGAAAGAGTAGGTTTTCCAAGAGGAGGGTAGAAGGGGTTGGTTTGTTTAGCTAACAAAACAAAGGTCAAGAGGGGATGTGGTTGCTCTGTCTAGGGCAGTCAGAGAAGGTTACAAAGGAAGAACGCTCAAAGTATCAAGCAGTTAGGGAAAAAAATTGACAGCTCAAGATATGTTATTTCACACAAAATATCAAACTATCATGCAACAATTAAGGGTTTGACAAGCCAGACAAGTCAAAACATACAAGTTTTGGTGTGTTTTGGTTTTTCATTCCCAACTCTAACAAGAGTCATTTATCAATATTTAGAAACTTTTATATTACCAGCTTTGTGTAGTAGCTACTACCAGTAGTAGTGCAGCATTTCTACCTCTAGACTGAAAAAATAAATGTTACTTTACGTCTTGGGAATAGTTTTTATCCCATGTCCATTTTTTTTGGTTTTTTGTTTTGTGTCCAGAATGGTCACTGCCTTCCCCCCCCCAGCTCTGGGAGTATCATGATGGGTGAGAGGCAACCTGGAATCCTGTGAGGGTTGGGGGCGAGGGGCTGCTGCTTCCTTCCAGTGGGGCAATCGTCTCGGCAGCCTCGCGGCGCAGTGCCTCTGACTGGATATCCTGTTGCCTTGTGGTTTTTGCATGNGCAGTCCCATTCAGCCCCCTGCAGCCACGGGGGAACCATCGCACCTGCCCTGCCCAGCTGGGAGCCAACAGTGCCCCTGCCGGCTGTGACCATAACTACACCAAAGGGGAAAGTGCTTGACAGCCGAGAGAAAGATGCCAATAGGTTTCTGTTTTCGTTTGTTGTTGCTGCCATTGTTGTTGTTTGTTTCCCTTGTTATACATATATATACTAGTAAAGAACTGTTATTCCTTTTCCCATATCTTTGCCTGAAAGCCTCGAAATTGCGAAGTTATAATATTTTGGAGGGAAGGGGGTCACATTTTCCATTCCAAGGGAAGTTCCCGCCTTCCTCGGCAGACACCTGTTCTTTAAATCAGGACACTTTAATATTAGCTGAATTAAGGAAATCAAAGAACTGTTGCATTGAAAAGCTTTTAAACAATGCATCATTGTTGCAGTTCAAACAGAAGTAGAAACCCAATTTACATATATGCAAAGACAGACTTGCATATTCAATATATACATATACTCTTGCTGCTTTATAAGAAAAAACAGATACTGTAAAAGACATTCCAGGGAGGAAGCAACTACAGTGCACAAAGGAAGTGATACAAAGAACCCCTTTGAAAAAGGGAAACAGTGAAAGGGCAGCAGATATTGAGAGTAATGTATGAAAACCTATCATCATAATACACAATAAAAAAAAAGTGAAACCAAGATAGCAAGGACAGTAATATTGAAAGAGTTTATGCTACAGGTAATAACTACACATTTAAAGCACTACTTCTGTATGTTGTCTTCTTCCCTTTTTTTGTCAATTATATATATTCTCATTTACTGCAAATTAACATTCCAAAGAAAATTCCTACTGAAACGTTAAATTTAAAATGTTGCTCATTGGTTGGGGTTTTTTAAAGTGTACTGTGGTTTAACCCAGCTAAGCACCATGAAGTCATTCCCTCACTCCCCCCTCCCCAGTGGGATGGGGAAGAGAATCTGAAAAAAGGTAAAATTCATGGGTTGAGATAAAGCGTATTGGGTCTGGCTAAACTGGAGTTCATTTTCCCATAGCACCCTCACAATGCTGTGCTTTGCATTGGTAGCTAGAAAGGTGTTGAGAACACACCAGTGTTTTGGCTACTGCTGAGCAGCGCTGGCACAGCATCAGCACTGTCTCTCCAACATGCCCCCCAGCTCAGATAGAAAAGCTAAGGGAAGGAGGAAGGGAGGGCATTCGTTATTCTACAATGTGTGCCTTCTGGAGCAACCACTACATGTCCTGAAGCCCTGCTTCCTGGGAAGTGGCTGAACATCACTCACTGATGGGAAGTAAAGAATAAAATATTTTGTGCTTTTTTCCCTTTGCTTGCACACAGGACCTTTGCTGTTGCTTTAGTAAACTGCCTTATCTCGACCTACAAGGGTTTTTTTTCCCATCTTATTTTCTCCCTTTTCTCTTTCCTCTTGGTTGAAATACATTCTTGTCAAAAAAATACCAGTTCTTCCACGACTTAGCTACATACATTCACAAGAACATTGGAAAACAAAATAAAGGGAAAAATCTGTTTATGTGCAGTAATACACAGGCTCAGTTGTTGTCCTGTTTTTTGCTAAACCTTCTGTTTTAACCTTGGAGTCAGAGATTTTCACACAGTTTCATGTAAACAATAGCCAATGTTTATTTAATCGTCTTTTCTGTTTTTCATTCCTTTTGTGATAAGAAAAAGTTTGATAAGCATCCTTTTTCTCCAGTGGGATTGAGGAGGAAGTGACATGTCCTCCAATCCCTCGTGGAATTGAGAACCCTATAAAGTATGAGAAATGTAAATAAAGCCTCTCTTTTTTCCTCTTTCTGCTGAACCTAGCAGGTGTGAGAGCCTCCTTTATTGTGCCTTTACTGGCACAGCTCAGTAGTAATGGAAAGATAAGTAACACCTCAGGATTCAGAAATTTAGTATTTACATTTCAATGTTTCATTCCCCATACTCCAGAGTATTCTTTAACTTATATCTTTAAATTTAAAAAGTAACTGTAGTGGGTTGACCTTGGCTACCTTAGATGACTAACCTAATAAATTTCTGAGAAAAAAAGACATAAAATTAGATGGATTAAAATTAAATTTTAAAGAACTGCTAAAATATCAAATCTCTATAGCTTTCTTTTTTAAAAACATTGTATTAAATAGAATACGTTAAATACAGTTCTGTTTTATGTAGTTTATATTATGAAATCTTTAGTTAGGATGAAACTACTTTAAAAAATTGGTTTAATTTCTTATATGCTGAATAGCATTGTACTGACACAGTACAATGCTCAAAGTTGATTTCTGCAGCTGCACAAAGTAAACCAGTACAACTCATTTATTAGCTACTTTATAATTTAGGTGAGCAGTGAACTCTTAAAACAGCAAACATGCTAGTATAAATTTAAGAAGCCTTGCCTCAACCAGTTTTAAGCTTACACATTTTGTAATAAACTACTACTCTTATTAGATACTATATGAAGCTCTGCTAGTTATCAGCCCATAAACTGTCCTTAAAAAAAATTAAAAACCCCCACGCTTAAAGAATGAGAGGCAGAAAGAGAATGAATTATTATCCTCTTGTTCTCATTCAAATAAGATGCCATGATTGAGTACATCAGACAGATTTAGGTACAAGAGGGCAAATTTCTGGTTTCTATACCAGAGCTACAGTTTGATACAATGACAGTACTTTTGCTACAAGTTTCCAGCATGAAATGCTTTTAAAAATACTTTTTTAAATACTAAGGAAGAAGATAGAGTTGCCAAAACATAGTCTAATGCTTACGTTACATAGAAAAAAGAAGCATATACAATCACAATATAAAGCATTTTAACACTAATTCAATCTCAGAAAAAGTCAGTATTGGAAGTGAGCAGTAATTAATCACTGATGCAGCTGCCTAAGGTCAAAATAGTAATGCAAGAAACCTGATATGAAGCTAACTTGAACAACCAAAAAGGAGGGCAGCATGTGGGGGGAGACAGAGAGAAAAGGGGGGGATTATCAGAAATCGAGAAGACTCATTATTACTGATAAAACCCCATGAAACACATCAGCATTTATAAAACCAGAAAGTTCATGGCATATACAGAATAGTTTCACCTACAATACTGGCTACAAAAAATTAGGTTTGAAAAGAGAGATACAGAAATCCCAGAAGCACAAAAAATGAAATTCAGTGTACTAGTGAAATTGATGTTTAGTTCAAAAAGTGATCAGCCAACAGACTGAGTAATGCTGACAAAGCAAGTGAAAAATTAAAAAGTTTGAGATAAAAATGATTTAGCATAACTTCTAAACCAGTATTAGCTTAATGTTTTTTCCTAAAGCTATTCCAATAGTAGCTGCTCAATTCTCTACAACTACTGTAACAAAAGAAACTTTAGTGAAAAGTACTGTACTGGGCCAAGTGACAGTTGCTTCTAAATATAAAGCAACCTTTAGAAAAAAATTTTAGAACAACCAGCTCCTTCCTCTGTGGCTATTGTCACAGTGATTTGGCCTCTGCTGTTCTATTCAATAACAGTGACACTGATGCCTCTGCTGCCTATGTGCTAGTAGTGGCAGTGACACCACTGTAAATGGCAAGAGAAGCCACAATAAAGGTGGTGGAAGCATACAAAAAATGAGGTCTGTGGATTCAAGGAAAGATGCCCCCTAACACAGGTGTGCACCCACAGTTTCTACAAGGGTAGACTAACAAAGCATAATTGTGCTTTGCACCTCTAATAACCCTTCCCTGGGGAGGCGAGGAATTAACACAAGCAAACAACAACAAACAAAACCAAACCAGACTAAGCCGTGTGCAGAGAGCAGATACCTATGGGTAGTATGCAGCTTCCCTGACCTATACTACATGAATGTCTAGCAGGAAATGTTTACTTTTCTTGCTACCTTGGAATCGCAAAGGGTGAAAATTCATTAGAACACAGTTTCCTGAAAACAATGAACAGCATTAGTATCTTTTTCTGTTAAAGCCATTTCCTACTTGTAAGCACAGGAAGCTTTTCCTTTTTAATTTTATTTTCTATAAAAATTAAAAATCACTTATAAACAATGTTCTCCACTTTAAAATAGCATCTCAAATATTTAATTCAGGTGCCTTAGCACTAAGAACTCTTTAAAATGAGGCCATATCACATCCTTCATACACAAATAAATCAGTTAAGCATCAAGAAAAAGGCCTATTCATTAAGGCAATACAACCTGTCTCAAAAATTTGCAGAAAGTGAAATTATATTTACAAAATGTTGTGATGATCAGCAAGCATATGTTATTTCAGGCAAATAGAAAAATGCAAATCTCAGAATTACTGATTTTCAAGGAAACTGCTCAATGCATCATTGAAGCTATACAAAAAAAAACCCCAAAAAAACACTCTTCCATGGGAAAGTGTATTTCCTGCTACTTCATTAGAGAACTCATGCAAAACAGAATCTGTTTTAGGAGCCTTACTGTTGAGACAGCTCAGTTGTTGCCTTAAAACATGGGGATTAAATTTAAGCAAATGGAAGCGAAATCTTGCACCTGGTTTCAATATAAGATACTACTGGCTCCTTCTCATTAAAAAAGGGGTACCAGATCAAGTTCAACTGATAAGATAGCAAAATCTAAACCAAAAATTGGTATGTTTCAAAAACTTGAGCTATATAAAATACACATTATTTTTGCAGTTATGTTCACCAGTTCTGCAAAAGAAAGAAGCTAAAACTTCTGTCAAGGACAATCCAGTTATTCAGGGAATTTTACTGCTCCTTTACCTCTTTTTAAACAATAAGTATCTTCTTTATGAGCCTTCCAACGTCAAAGATTCTGACACTACTGAGAGCTACTGAATTATTTTTGTTCTGCAGAAGTGAACATAGAATTAAACTGTAAAATCTTAACTTTGTTTGGAAGCAATCATGATATTAAGCATAACTGAGAAATTCAAACATAAAGGGAAAACCCCAAGCTACTTCAGCAGTTCGTACATTTATTTCCCATCTGTACTACATATTCCTCATGCAGCTTTCATTGCAACAAAAAGTATATCTATAATTATGCTCTTTTTGGTGAGCACAGCCTTTTCAACGTTTCAAGCAGCAGCTGATATTAGATACAGTCCATTGTATTCAAAGATGTATAGAAGAGCAAAATCTATTAAAAGGGTTTGATAGGTCAGCTCTGTCAAATGGAAAGCATTTTAGGTTGTAACACATCTTTGTTAACAAAATAGTTGTGACAGAGAGGAAGTAGTAACTTGAGGTTTTTTCAACTTCTTGACTGTCATTTATGTTAGCTGTTAGTAGCATTATCCTTTTCTAAAAGCAACTGTGTACTTAAATTATTTACATTTTAAAGACTTTTCTTTCTTTAATTAGGTCGGATCTTAACCAGGCTGAAAACATAGTGACTAAACACTGGACCAAAATCTATTCAATTCAGGAGTATTTTTCAACTTTTAGTGTTGCCCTTCTGTCTTTGAACATTGAACCTGTTGATTAAGTAGCCAGTTTTGCACAAGATTTGACATCACACCATTTTTGCCTCTTTTTTTGCTTTGAAAAACAATTAAAACACCTCTGAACTTCTTTAATACACACTAAGAAAACCGATGCACAACTATAACATTTCTTTAAAGATCTGCAATAAATACCAATGGAAATTTTTGTATTTCTGAATATCTCCAAGGATGGAAATTCACTGAGAATTTATTCCCCCTTAAATCCAATCAGTATTTCCCTTACTGCCAATGGCAACTGTAGCTTCTTTTGTTGTGCACCTCAGAGGCGCTTGTCTTCTCTGTGTAAACACTCATTACCTAGTTAAAGGCAACATTTCAAGCCCTCTTAGCTTTTTTTCACCAGTGTCAACAAACCCAGCTACCTCAAATTCTTCTACATTTCATACTCCAGCCCCCTAACCATCTTGGTGTCCCTCTGTCACACTTCCTCCAGTTTGTCAGCATCCTTTTCTTTTTTTTTTTTAACTGATCACGTCATTTACATTCTGGTTTCAGACCATTTTTGTCCTCACAGGCTACGGCATGCTTCATTGTTACAATTGTCTTCTTGGCATTTTGAGTCCATCTTTTCATCTTTTTCCTTCAACCAGCTTCCATTTCTACCCCACTATCTTACAGCTTTAAGACTTGGCATAGCTTTTTCCCCACTTGATGCTACATATCACTTACACACTGTCTCACAACATGCTACATTCCACCTCCTCCATGCCATCAATAAGGCCAGTTCCCTCTATGATTAGCCCCCTTCACCCTAACAGCCAAAAGCTTTGTTCTGTCTTCTGTATACAAAGTACATTTCCAAGATTTACCACAAGTCCTTTGCATCCTTGTCGTGGTTTAGGAATGGCACTCCAAAACTACAAGCCACTCATCCCCCTGCCCCTCCAGTGAGAGAGACAAAAGGCAGAGTTTATGGGTTGAGATAAGAACAATTTACTGGAAACAGCAATGAGATAAGAAACAAACTGTAACAGGAACAATATTAATAGCAAAAGTATACAAAAAGAGGGTGATTTACATCCAAAAAATTCTCATCAAGCCCAAACCCATGAAGTGCGGCCCCGAGACAATAAAAAAAATGGCAGACAGACCCTTTGCACCCATACTTTTTCTCCCAACCACCAGCCACACACCCTTCTTGGAAGTAAGAATTCCTTACTTCTGCCCCCCAGTGATGATCTGAGTGGGATAGAATAACAACCTAGACATGCTCACATGGCTCCAGGCTTTGCCCTCTCACAGCTACTGTGAAAANCAAAACTACAAGCCACTCATCCCCCTGCCCCTCCAGTGAGAGAGACAAAAGGCAGAGTTTATGGGTTGAGATAAGAACAATTTACTGGAAACAGCAATGAGATAAGAAACAAACTGTAACAGGAACAATATTAATAGCAAAAGTATACAAAAAGAGGGTGATTTACATCCAAAAAATTCTCATCAAGCCCAAACCCATGAAGTGCGGCCCCGAGACAATAAAAAAAATGGCAGACAGACCCTTTGCACCCATACTTTTTCTCCCAACCACCAGCCACACACCCTTCTTGGAAGTAAGAATTCCTTACTTCTGCCCCCCAGTGATGATCTGAGTGGGATAGAATAACAACCTAGACATGCTCACATGGCTCCAGGCTTTGCCCTCTCACAGCTACTGTGAAAAATTAACTCTGTCCTGGCCGAAAAGCAGGACAATCCTCCACCCTGAAATCGCTTGTGAACAATATTCTCTTTGAAAACCATGGAACACTTGTTGATTGTCATACACAAGGTACAACTTGTATACCCTATTTATATAAACTTGTAAACATAACTATACTTACCTACTTCATGTATCCACAAATTATCCTATCTTTCCTGAGACTGAAAGGTTATTGCAACTTTCAGTTTAAAAGGCAGTTATACAGCTGAAGTAATGAGCTACTCTCTCATTTTTGAAAACTGTAGATACAGAATATGCTGCTCGCAAGAACTTTTCTTGCTTCTTTCCTATCCCGTGAGAGACTTCTCTTTCCCACAGAAACTATCAGTAGAGTTCTGTAAGCTATGGACACCTGTGACCTTGCTAAGAATTGTTTATAGTACAGTAGAAAAATATTTTGACAAATGGATGTTGTAGGTCTTCAGCCAATGATCCCTAAGGGGTGGCTGATCCTCTGACCAACTACACCATGAAGCATAAAGTCTATAAGAAGAGTTGTAAAATAATTAAATAAATCATTCTGGCTGCTGGAATCTTGTCTGCTGTCTCTCTCTCTCTTCTCCTCCCTACTGCCACGAGACACGATGACAGAAAACTGCTAAATTCAGGAATTGATTTTGTTATTTTCCTGATGAATTGCTGAATGAGTTTTAATTTAGTTTGGTACAAGAACTGTGGTCATCAAGATTTTCTCTATCCATATATTGTCAATATTCTAGCTTAGGGCTGCTCATCAGGCTACTGTGCATCAGGTGAGCTAAGGTAACTGCATGTGACTTCCTGAAGTTTTGCAACTGAAAAACAGTAAAAGTAAAAATATACCTCTGTCAATATTTAAAAATATTATGCTATCACACACTGACAATGGAAGTTTAGCACTAGAAAACATCTGCTTTATACATCAGCAAGCTTTCAATTTCATTTACTTTATGCTGCCCCCCTCGAGGAAGCTGTGGACTGGATGAGGTCTCCCCTTGTGGACGCAAAAGTGCTGCTTGCAAGAATTTTTCTTGCTTCTCTCCTGTCCCGTGTGAAACTTTTCTTTCTCATAAAAGCTATCAGTAGAGTTTACAAACCAGGGACACCTGCAGACCTTGCTAACCTTTGTTTACGGCACGATAGGAAATATTTTGACAACAGGACGTTAGCCAGTCACCCTTAAGAAGGTGGCTGATCTTTTAACCAATTAGGCTATGGAGAAAAAAGATATAAAAGAGTTGTAAAATAATTTAGAAAATCAATCTATTGCTACACATTTCCTGGCTCTTGGATCTCTCTCTCCTCCCTACTACTGCGGTATACAGCAACATCCCCTCAGTCTCCTCCAGGCTGAACAAACCAAGTGACCTCATCTGCAACTTGTAAACCTTGCCCTCAAGGCCCTTCGCCCTCCTTTGGATGCTCTCTAATAGAATTATATCTTTTTTATATTGTGGCACCCAGAACTGCCCCCAGGACTCAAGGTGAGGCTGCCCCAGTGCAGAGCAGAGTGGGACAATCCCCTCCCTTGACCTGCTGGCGATGCTGTGCCTGATGCACCCCAGGACACGGTTGGCCCTCCTGGCTGCCAGGGCACTGCTGACTCATATTCAGCTTGCCATCGACCAGGACCCCCAGGTCCTTTTCCATGGTGCTGCTCTCCAGCCTCTTGTTACCCAGTCTGTCCGTACATCCAGGGTTGCCCCATCCCAGGTGCAGAATCCAGCACTTGTCCTTGTTAAACTTCATATGGTTGGTGGTTGCCCAGCCCTCTAGACTATCTAGATCTCTCTGTAAGGACACTCTACCCTGAAGGGAGTCAACAGCTCCTCCTAGTTTAGTATCAATGGAAAGCTTAACATACATTCAACTCCTGCATCCAGTAATTTATAAAAACATTAAAGAGCACTGGCCCTGAAATATGTATTTCATACTGTAAGTTTGGATTTAATAAGACACGGGAGTCTGAATCACCTCACTGTTATTTTAATTTAGACCATTCACAACATCAATTATTGAAATTTTCTAATATATTGTGTACATAAACAGAAAAATGGGAGCAAAAGTTGTATGATCAGTTGACAAAAGTTAGTCCTAAGACTTTCTCTAAATTAATGCATCAGGAAATAGGAAGAGCAAACAGAAAGTAATATAAAAAACAATAAATGCAGGACAACCTGAGAGTCAGAGATGCTGAATGAAAGTAATAGCACTACAGGTGCTGACATAAAGCACAGGAAAAAATTTGATGTAACAGCTGAACTGTTTCAGTGGCTAACTGAAAATGAAACCTATTGTTTTCACAGCACTCTGATTTGTTATTCATTTCAATGAGAAAGGATAATATAGTAAATAAATAGGAGGGTTAGAAGATGGCCTAATCTTCTTATGAAAGGGGGCACTCAAAAAGAAATCTATATATTAAATTTCTCATGCAAGTAAGAGTTGGATTGAGAAATAGGAAAAAGCACTAATCATTTCTTTATCTCCCTTTGCTGCTTCCTGTGCATTTGCAACTGCTAAAGCAAGAACAAATATGCCTCCTTTCCTACTACTGCTGTTACTGCCAACTCTTCAAAAATACTATTTTGCAAAAAACTTTCCTCAAATTCACATATTCTGTTTTACTGTTTTCCTTTTTCTCAGTTCTATTCATTGGCCAGGTTTCCTTCCACACTGTCCCCACTGGTTAATGCAAAGATCAAGAAAAAACTAGGATTAATCCTGTACCTTCTGCTCTCTCAGGACAAGAGGGCAACACTGGTTCACTCAACATAAGTATTAGTAGAAACAGTGGTGACAGTGATGAAATCTTTGAGAGCACAGATGTGGCGAATTCTACTGTCCAGCCTGCTAGTATTTCCAAATTCTTAAATATTATACAGTAATAATTTAAACTTGAGATGTGTACCTGACTCCAGATATACATGGGCAAATAGCTACAAAGAAAAAGAAAAAAAAAGGAGGGGAAAAAAAAGAGACAGAAAGGTCATGGGAAATTGATCGTCAATGATGAAAATTACTTGCTAATGAAAGGTATCTCATCTCCAAGTACTATAGAGACTATCTGGTAATCTAAAGTAGATTTTTTTGTTTCACCTGTTGCAACCATCTTATCAAGAGTTGGTCTACATGGGAAAATTGGTCACTTCAAACACTCACATCCAAATTTTCAATCTACTGTTAAAAACCCTACTGGTCCCATGTACCAGACAAAAGCCTTCAGCTATTATAGCCCAATCCTAGGGATACCCATACCTCTAGCAGGATAATTTTATAATGACAAGCATCAGTATGCCAAAAATCACATACAACAACAATGTAAAATAAGCTGAATTTTAAATAAAACCATATACTATATCCACTTCAAAATAAAGACATGCAGTTACTATAACATCCACTATTCAAACTGACTTAAGAATTTCTAACACGTTGTGCAGAGTCCACAAAAACTTACCTTACACCTTCTGCAATACAGCAGCATAACACTGGCAAGCTCTGGCTTTTTTCACTGGTACTACTGTAGAGAAAAAACATCTAAGACTTAAACAAGTTGCTACTATTTCTATTTTTATACCATATAGAAATCAGCCCCGTTGGTCTCTGGAGAACCAAACTACAGCTGATGTTTCACTTGCCATCAAACCCATACCAGTTCACTGAAAGTTTTGGTCAACTGAATAGACTGACTGAAAAAAAAAAAAAACCTCACTAGCTGACCTCTAAAACATCTGTATATATGTAGATGGTTAACCCATTATGTAACACTGTGTAGACAGCACTCATGAATACATAGCATACTTCAAATTGAATCCTCACTGTTCAATGAAAATGGTTCATTTTGTACAGGTTTCTATTTCAGATATTAAGGGCAAGCTCTTCTCTAACTTGAATTCCATTTAGTGAATATCCTGACCTCCTAATCCAAATTATGCATACATGCCTTCAAAGTAGCAAGGGCCTCTGGGTGAAACTTCAGGAATACTTGGGCAATGCCTCCTACACTGTCAGGTAATCCTCTTCAAAAAGCTTAATGACCCAAGATGATTTATGACTCATGAATAACAGCACTAGTAAATACTAGAAAATAAGTAGCACTTCTATGAAGAGGGCCAGGCTTCAGTAGCAGTACTTCTCAGAAATATTTATGGGTCTTGTGGACTTGTTCACTGGTCTGTCAGGGAATAGAGAGTTGTCTGGGTTTTAGAAGGTAACAGGCAAAGATGCTCAATCAATATAAAATGTGGTAGATAGGGAGAAACACTTGTCCATTAAACTGCAGTAGTTCTTTCCAGCTTTTAGCAAAATGCTTGAATTCTGTGAACAAGGAATAAGGTTAATAAAATGACAGCATCCTTAAGCCTCTCTCCTTTCCATCTTTTTTAAAATTACCTTTACAAAATGAAATGTATGATCAAATTTACTAAGAACAAGCATTTGAAAATTCTATCATTTCTGATGTGGTTTAGTTTTGCTGCTTTTCTTCCACTCAATTACAAAGGGATAATTTTTGAACACAACATATGCAATCTGAAAGTTGCAATATAGAAATATGAAAAAACCCTCTAATTCCTATAATTCAAAAAAGCGTTAGAAGACATGACATCAACATGTCAATAAGGACAGTAAAAGGGGGGGAATCAAATTTAAACATAACAGCGACAGGAAAAGCCAAAGAAATATGCAAAAAATTAATTTAATACATTCATTACACAAAATTTAATGTGCCTAGGTTGTCTATTTATATTCATACCTTTTTTTCTTAAAAGAATTTTCCTTGCATTCTCTGTCTAAAACCATCAAAGCTGTAAGCCACACTAGTGTCAGAGGTAAGAAAAAGCTATTCCAAGTAAATAATTTATTCCTAGGTTTGTCATTCCAACTACATAGCTGTCATTTCACATTTAACAAATGATAGAGCAATCAAAATTGAATGATCACACTCTGCTATAAATGACAGCAGCCTGTCCACACCACTAAACTAAAAATTACCATATAATTGTGCCCCACTGGACCTGCTGTTTGTGAACAGAGAAGGGCTGGTGTGGGATGTGATAATTGGAGGCCATCTTGGGCACAGTGATCATGAAATGATAGAGTTTTCTACTCTCAGAGGAGTAAGCAGGGGGGTCAGCAGAACTGCCACCTTGGACTTCCAGAGGGCAGACTGGCCTGTTTGGGAGCCTGGTTGAGAGAGTTCCTTGGGAGGCGGTCCTGAAGGGCAAAGAGCTCCAGGAAGGCTGGATGTGCTTTAGGAAGGAAATCTGAAAGGAGCAGGAGCAGGCTGTCCTCATGTGCCGAAAGACAAGCCGGCAGGGAAGCAGACCGGCCTGGCCGAACAGAGAGCTTTGAATGGAACTCAGGGAGAACAAGAGTGCATCACCTCTGGAAAAAGGGGCAGGCAGCTCAGGAGAACTACAAGGATGTTGTGAGGTCATGCAGGGAGAAAATTTGAAGGGCCAAAGCCCAGCTAGAACTTCATCTGGCTACTGCTGTAAAAGACAACAAAAAGTGGTTCTACAAATACATCAGCAACAAAAGGAGGGACGAGGAGAATCTCCATCTTGTACTTGATATGGGGGGAAACAGTGACAAAGGATGAGGAAAAGGCTGAGGTGCTTAATGTCTTCATTGCCTCAGTCTGTAATACCAAGACCAGTTGTTGTCATAATACTCGGCCCTCAGAGCTGGAAGATGGGGATGGAGACTGGAATGAAGACCCCCATAATCCAGGAGGGAATGTTGAGTGACCTGCTACACTTAGACCCACATANTGACTGGAAGTTGGCAAATGTGTCAGCCATCTATAACAAGGGGCAGAAGGAGGATTTGTGGAACTACAGATCTGTCAGCCTGACCATGGTGCCAGGGAAGGTTATAGAACAGANACTGGAAATTGGCAAATGTGACAGCCATCTAAAACAAGGGTCAAAAGGAGGATTCCTGGAACTACAGACCTGTCAGCCTGACCTCAGTACCTGGGAAGGTTATGGAACAGATCATTTTGAGTGCGATCACATGTTATGTGCAGGACAACCAGGGGATCAGGCCCAGCCAGCAGAGGTTTAGGAAAGGTAGGTCCTGTTTGACCAACCTGATCTCCTTTTATGACCAGGTGACC
>VYXC01009073.1:0-15929 GCA_013397175.1 Platysteira castanea | reverse complement strand
TCTGATAACTTAGCTGAGACCATTGGGCCAGGAGACCAAACATCCTGGAGCCTTCCTAGCTGGAGATCAGAAAGCCCTATGCTATCCTAAGAAACCAAGGTCTTCCCTGGAACATATCCTGTCAGCCAAGATAGGCCCATCCAGGGAGGGATTCCTCAGCATGCGGGCTTCATTCACTGAGGAATCTTTGATAGATATGCTGTTTTGCAAGGCCTATAAATTTCATAGGTGATCTATCGTGGGTGTGCATTTGGGGTGCATTCAGTGTGCATTTTGGTGTGCATTTCAGTGCATTCCACCTGGACAAAGGGGTCCACCTAAGAATCCTTAAACAAATACTGAGGTAAAAAAAATATTTTTCCCTTAACCGTGTTTGGCTCTTAATTTTAAGACCAGGGAAAAGCAACATAGAAAACAGAAGAACTGTAGAGACTGTATTTTGAGCAATAAATCTGTATTACTTTACATGTTTACAGAGAACTTAATGAGAGGGAGCATAGAATCACTATTGTAGCAGATTGGGTGGGGGGTTTCACAGAATCACAGAATAAAGTATGTTGGGAAAGACCTCTAAAACCGTTGAGTCCAACCTTTGACCAAACATCCCCATGTCAGCTAGTGCCCCATCCAGTCTTAAACACCTACAGGGGCAGTGACTCCACCACCTCCCTAGGCAACCCATTCCAATGTTTAATCACCATTTCTGTGAAGAAATTCCTCCTAATGTTTAACCTCAACCTTCCATGGCACAGCTTGAGACTATGTTTCTTCTGTCGTTAGTTCCCTTGGAGAAAGGACTGACCTCCGTCTGGCTACAAGCTCCATTCGGGTAGAGAATGATAAGGTGCTGAAGGTGTTTTATGGAGCATAGTCTTCCCTGGGCATCCTGCACAACCACTGACACCACTAACATTTTGTTCTTAGTCATTGTGGTGAATAAAACTACTTTTCCTCTTGTACTTGCTGTAGGATATTCTGCCAGAAATTCTGTGGGTATTTTAGCCTTGTGCTACCTTGGATATAGAAGAGCAGGTGTAAACCTAGTGTTTTGAAGTGTCAACAGAATTAATGACAATCCTCAATTGCATTTCTGTATATTTTCTGCCTAATTTTCATTCTGAATATGTTCTGAATAAGTGGATATCTCCAGTACACTTTATGGAGCAGTAAGCAAATAAATGCAGTCAGTTTACAAAAGGGCAATGCCTTTTGGGAGATAGATTTGAAGAAAATAACTTTAAATGAAGCAACAATCTTGGTAATTCTAGTTTTCTGCTTGAGTGGAAGAAGTATTATATCTTTGAATGAAGGGTTGTTAGATAAAGCAAATCAAGACATCAATGTGAGAGGTATCTTATACCACGAGAGCAGATCTTTTTAAAAAGCAGGGGATGGTAACTGCTACCCAACAGTAGAACATATTTGTCTCTACACGTGGTACACAAAATGGTAGAATGACCAGGTGAATAGGGACGTAAATGAAGAGTGTGTAAAGGCAGCTCGTGTCCTTTCTTTCAGGTGCATTTGGCACTGTATAACACGAGTTTCTTTGAGAGAAGATTGGTCTCTCTACAGCACACATAATGTGTCCTTGATATTGAACTCGGAGAAAGCATCATGAAAATTACTGTGGTATCAATTGGCTACTTGAGTTGATTATATAAATATTCTCAGAGTTTATGTCAGGGCTGGTGCAGTCCTCAAACTCTCCCACCCTTTAGAATTTATTCATTTTTTTTCCTCTGCTTTATAATCAGATAGAGTAAATTAAAAGAATAATTGACAGCAAAATAAAGTCTATCACTTTAAAGTACTCATTTCAGGAAAATTTATCTAACGCAATTACAAAATCCAACAATAAATTTCACATGTATGTTGCAATTCCTTATTTATGGGCCTGGGATATTCTATTTGCATATTCTATTCTGGGATATTGTATTTGCATTCCAGGTTTACATTCTGAAGAAAGATCTAGAAACTAGCAATGCTGAAGCAGATTCTTACTTTTCACTTAAGAATGTGAAGTTTAAATCAATTTAGGACTCAGTGCAACTGTCTTTTGTAAGGGAATGTGTGAAAGAATACTAGAGAAGAAAACCATTTCTCAGTGATGCAGAAACAAGACATTGGTAAGATTTTAAGGCATCTTTCAAACCATTTTATGGAAATCTAAGCAATTTAATGAAGTGCTTAATCACCTGCTTTGTGATACTGGCCATTTTAATCCAAGGTCTTACCTGATTACCCTCCTATGGCAGAAAGGTTGTACTGTTGAGATAGGTTTTCCTCCAATAGTAAGAGGTTTAGCCCGTTGGTCCTCTAAGATGACAACAGAATCACAGAATCACAGAATTTTTAGGGTGGAAAGGGACCTCTGGAGATCATCCTGTCCAATACCCCTGCTAAGGCAGGGTCACCTGGAGCAGGTGACACAAGAATGCATCCAGGTGGGTTTTAAATGTCTCCAGACAGGGGGACTCCATGAACTCTCTGGACAGCCTGTTCAGTGCTCAGCCACCCTCAATGTAAAGCAGTTCTTCCTCATGTTGAGGTGGAATTTCTTGTGTTTTAGTTTAAGGCTTTTGCTCCTCATACTATCGTTGGTACTATCGAACTATATTTGTAAATGGAAAATTGTGGGAACCTAACTGAGAAGTGACCGGCAAATACATGGTGACATTTAAAAGAACGTGCAGTGAATTCTGGGATCTGACGCTTTTAGTTTTATCTGCTGACTGAGTGATAATTATAAAAACATACTAGAGGTGCCAGGAATTTAATTACAGAGGCCTGCCAGTTGCCTCTCTGCTCGAGATCAACATTTTCTGTTGCCTCTTTTAAATTTCTGTATATTCTACTGCAGTAAACCAGCTCTTGGGACTGGAGATGTTTTGGCCCTGACAGATATACAAGGACTCCAGCAAAGTAGAAAAATAAGTATCATTTGGCTAGCTGACTGACCCAGAAAAAAAAGTTTGTTCTGTAGCAGAACACAAAGAGTATTTTCTGCCTCACATGGAATTTATACCAGCAAAGCAAAGCAAAGAGGAATCTCTAATTCAGATACCTCCACTGGACATGGGAAGAAGACTTGGTTGTTCTTTACATGCAGTAGTGCTAGCTTAAAATCCCCAGAATAAATAAGAAGCAAATTCTACTCTTGAGTGTATTTATATTATTTGGGAAATCTGGAATAGTATCCTGACTTTAGTTGCAGCCACAGCTTGCTCATGCCTGGTGTGAACTTGAGCAGTTGAACGGCAATATAAGCAAATTCTTGTTCAAGATAAGCAAATTCTTGAACAATATAAGCAAATTCTTGTTCTGCATACAGAAATGTGTGCATGATATTTAATATAGCTTAGGAATCATTCCAAGAGTTTTTTATGGGCAATGTAAACAGACATTTTGGATTTACTTCTCTCATCACTGCCACGGAGTGGCAGCATGAACACATCTGTGTAGTGAAATAATTCCTGAGAAAGGAAGCCCTTTAAAAATCTGATGGATGTAGTAGTCTATAATGGAATAAATAAATCCTCTCAGTTTCTGTGCTCAGACCCTAAAAGAAACAAAGTCAACAGCATTAAAAATGAATGAGGATTTAGCTATTATTTTCAGAAAAAGAAAGGAAGCATTGAGCAGTAAAGACAAAATTGCTCCTTAATTGTATAGTGCAGAAAAACATACAGATTTAAAATTAATGCTCTCAAGGTAATGCCTGGGCATTGCTAAAATGAGTAAGACAGAACTTTCACATATTGAAGAGAGCAAGTGGATGCAAAGGTGGGACATCTGGAAGAACAGTATACGATCTTTTAACCAGTCAATTGATCTGCTCAGTTCTTTAAAATAACACCCTCCTGTGCTTGCCCCCTCACCTCCTTCCAAAACTAGTGGTTTACATTTGTTACATTCATGTATTTAGTGATTTAGAGTTTTTTTTGAATGAGGAATGCGGAAATCTGTGAAGAACTTTCAGTACACATCCCATATCTCCTTCTGATCCAGGCCACTTGCACACCACCAAAGGGCAAGGTGAAAAAAAATTGCTGTTGTACCAGCCTGGCTCAAGACAAGTAGGCTAAACCTGGCCTCAAGAGAATAAGCAGAATTGTATTGTTTGCTTTAAAGACTGCTGAAAAACATAGAAAGTACATCTGCATGTTTTCCTGTTCCACAGCCAAACTAAACCAGGGAACCATGTAGTAATTGAGGACATGTTAGGAAAACGATTGCAAAAGCCATGGAGGAATTGCAAATAGAAGAGGATTATAGGAGGGGTGGGGAACAGCTCTTACTGAGCCCTGAAAAATAGAGAGGGTTCTTCATGTCCCAGATGGAAATATGACTTTGGGAACATGCTCTCTGGACCTTTTCTGTGACTGAAGAATGTGCAGGAGAGTGGCTGGCATGATCTAAATTCATGTGACCCTTTGGGGACTATTTTGGTGTCAGGACTAGAAAATCATCCCAAACACTGTGGGAACTTCTTGAGAACATTGTCCTTCTGCTGATACCTTGAGTTGTACACACTGCATTTTTTTGTGGTAGGTTGTAACACTTTGTAGCTGTGGTAGCACTGATACCTTCTGAAAGAGCACTAAAAACATTACATCCTGGGGTACAGTGATTTATTACTTCTTTAGTACGTCCTGAATTTAGGATGGGTTGGGGGGATGGCAGATTATGTCTTAATATCTGGCTTCTCCACTGCAGCTTGAACACTGAGGTGCTTCTGGGATCCATCTACTTTCTGAATCTTTATCACCACTGTGGATATTGCATGGGGCAGTTCTGCTCATCCCTGGGTCTGAGCAGCCTTACATATGGATACACAAGACAGAAAAGGAAGGATGCAGTTCACTTGCCTCAAGCTGTAGTGGTGGTGTGGGAATATACAAGGTAGAATGCATGAGCACAGCTGTGAACAGTCCTGCTTGTATTTGTGTTCCTTCCCTGCAAATAAACACAAGATAATTCGAAATATTTTGTCTGCATTTAAAAGGGCATGAAACGAGACCGGAATTAATCAGAAGAGATATGTGATGTGAATGCAGGACGTTGACTCAGCAGACCAGGTGGTCTCTCTTGGAACTATGTCCAAGTCAAACCTTTTAAAATGTTCTAAATGTAAACATCATTGTAGAAAGATGGTGTTCTGTTGTCGTACGAGAAACATGTGAAAACAAATACCAAAAAGCTCGTGGATAACATAAATTTGCATAATGGTTCTTTTCTGTATTACTTTAAAGATGTGCCATTATATTTCCTACTGAATAACTTGGTAAAAATCTCTGCTGATGTCACAGTTCTTTTTTAATGTCATGTACTTTTAAGTAGTTTTCTATGAATCATTTTTTCAGCTCAAGCCTGGTCAGAAGAACCATGATTCAATATTCTCATTTTCTATATTGTATAAACCCTCTGAGGGAATTAATTTCTGAGTAAGACAGTAATTTCTGTAATCTCAATGTTTTACTGTGTAATAAATATGATTAGAATTAGTGTTATCTGATCCACTCAGAGCAATTCACCTACCTCCATGAACAGATATCTAAATAATATAGGGGTCATTTCTAACTTAAATTATTCAGTCTGAATTGCAACAACACAAGCTGGATGATTTTAAAAAACTTTTCAAGCAACTGAAGACATCTACTGGTGTCTATTTAATATCCTTCTGCATGCCAAGAAATTGTGAATTGAAATAATAGCAGCTGAATTTCTCACTGCCTAATCTGAGAGGAAGGCTTCACTAGAGCCTTCTTTATTCTGATTCCCCCTGCTGTGGCTTCTCACATGGAAGAGAATCCTGGCTGCCAAAAACCAGTCAGAGCCCTTCTGCTGGCATAAACAGGGAAGGTGGTTCACCATTCCCTGGAAGTTCCCATCATGAATAACTGTGGTAGCAGGAGTTTGTTGTTCAGCCAGTTTCAGTTGTGCAGTACTGATGGTATTATTATGACAGTTAAAACTGATGGTTTTAAAATAAATATGTATTCTTATGACATTATCTGTGTGTGTGAGGAGATGATATACAGGTTTGTGAAAGGGATAGAGTACAATTTGGACTAGAGTCAGATGAGTGCAATTTACTTAGTACTTGTTATAGCATCCTGTAGAAGGTGGATATTTGTTCTCAGAACTGCTATTTCCTGATGACAGCTAGAAAACCTGCTAAGACTTAGGTCTCAAAGCAAGCATCTACCTACAAGAATAGCTTCCTAATCAGGTGAGTGTTGCCATTAAAGCAGCATGTGTTACCTGGAATAAGTATGAAAGACACCCTGAAATCCTCATGTCACTTGGAAAGTTAAGCCAGAGAACATCTTCAAAATTTATATTCCAGCAGCTAGCTTACAGATTCACAGCTGACTAGAAATTTATTTTTTTTTAATTTGAGCAGAATGACTTCTTATGGAACAGGAACAGAAGAGGATTTTTTTATTGTTCTTGCCAAGTACCATATCATATTATCAAGTGCAGTACTTCATCTACTGCTTTTAAAAATTACTTAATTTAAAAGACCTAATGCAGGATTCTGTCTGGTTTCAATCTTGGTCCTGTGAGGGCTAGGGACTGAAGGCACAGGTGAGAGCATTTAGTGTTTAAGAGGCTGGAGCAGAGAGAATGTAGACAACAGAAAATTTCGCAAAGTTATAATAAAAACCAGCACATTTATTATTTTAGTTTGTTTTTCTTAGGCATAAAAGCCATAATTCCTCAAGAGAGGAACATTTAATTCAACATGTATGTGTATACATTGTATTAGAGCTGTTAAAAATGTTGCCTTTCTTACAGAAAATTCTGAAAATGGCAAAATGTATCCTGTGAGAGTGCAGCAAGGTTAAATGCTAATCCATGTGTACACCAGTCAGGTTTAATAATATTTTTTCTTCCTAAGCGTTTAGCTTTTGCCACGTCCCTTCCTCTGCATCTCTGTCACAGGTATCTTCATTTTACCTTGATTTCTGGAAGCATTTTAAGAGTAAATGATTTGCTTTGCAATCTTCAGATTTGATGCAAGGTCTTATGATGAAATATGTATTATAGCAGGTCAGACTAAGTGATCAAGTTGTCTCCTTTGACCTCACTCCCCAAAATGCTGTAAAGGACAGCAAGATGTCATGAGCTACATTCTTGATTGTGCCCCAGCAAATGGTTTGGAGCCTGAGAGGCAAGATAATGTTTATTCACCATTGAGTTGACTGCGTGGTATACTGTACAAACAAAAAAAGGCTAAAGACTGTTCTTTCTGTCCATTCACCCCGCTTGCCTCCATCTTTTGATGAGCTGGATATTTAAATCTTCTGTGACAGCTTCACCGTTATGGAGATTTCAGCCTCTGTTAGGTGAAGAACCCAGCTGCCCCTCAAGAGCAGCTACCTTTCCAGTGCAGGGTAAGTAAGTGTGTCTAGAACCACTATTTCAATCCTGTTTGAATTTGGATCCTGGTAGACAGTCTCTTCCTTTTTTGTATTGTGAGACTCTCTGCTATGGGTGACTTGTAAGCTGCATATTCAAAGTCTATCACACCAAGGAAATAAAAAGGAGTAAGACAAATAGAAACATCACATCCTGTTAAGTCTCTCTCTGGTGAATGAGACAGTCCTAAAACAGTCAGCCAAGAATATGACAAAATCAATGTCATCAGTTTATCTGTCTCTAAAAATGTACAGTATTATCAGGCTTCTATTGTTAACACTATTCTCCACTGCCATAATTTCTTTGCTGTGCTTTGGCTACTTTCTCTTAACTTTTGCTGCTGTGAGAGATTTTTAAATTATTATTTTCCTTCTAATTTTCTTCTTATTCTATGTTAAAACGTTCCCAATATTTTAGATGGAATGTAATTTCTAGATCAAAAGTCTCTGTTATTTAACTCTGAACACAATGATATCTGTAATCTAAGATGTTGCCACTAGCTTCTCAGCACAATTTTTACTTTTTTGGAGGCTTTGGAAAGGAACATGCTTAAGCAGCATTATTGTTATGCCCCTTAGGTTTAGCAGAGAATAAGCTACTTCATTTTACTTGTTTGAATGACTGGTTTCACCCACTGTTACACAGTGGTTGAGTCATGTTGCCAGTTCCTGAGAAACAGAGAATGAAAAGTTACTTTTATTATTTAACTTAGAACCACACTTTACTAAGGTCATTTTAGTGGCTGGACCAATGATCACTGGATATTTTTACCAAAACCTGCTAATTTCTACTGAGTCCTACTGAAGCAGCCAGGATCAGCCACTCAGAGGCTGAAAAGGGCAGTTATGTGCAGCATCCGATCTTCAGAAACTAGAGGAATGATAACAACAGTGGGATATAAGGATGTTAGAGGTGTCACATTTGGAAATGTCTGTGCAAATCCAACCATGATCAGCATTGTCTTGGGGTGACTTTATGATGTTGTATCCCACGTCACCGCTCCATGCCCAGAGATGATTCCTGAGTTTTTTCTGTGCCTTTAAACCAAGTGAACTACTCAGAAACAGTTCATGATTCAAGGACAGATAAGTTGTTGCTGTTTCTGCTGGGGAGAAGCAGGGAAGTGATCCTCTGGCTTGGCAGCTTTTTTTTTCTTCTTCTCTCAGGAGAGAGTGATGGAAAACTAAACTCCTTTGTTTCCCTTGGATTTTGCTTTTCTTCTTCTTTTCCTCTGGAACTGTGCAGCAACACCAAACACCTCATCTGGGAGAACTTTCCACTGAGGCCCCGGAGGTGGGCCCCCGCCCCCCCACGCCAAACTTNNNAGGGGTAATTTGTTACCTGCCTTCTCTTGGAATATATATATATTTCTAAATTTGGCTAAACCAGCACAAGCATCTAGACTAGTCTCTGTTATTTAAGTATATCATATCTAGGTATTGTAAATCTAAACTGTTTTAACACTTTAAGTTCTACTAATAAAGCGGTGTAACACACAGTATCTATGAAAATATAAAGAGCTGGGCCACACTTTCCTATGGTGGAACCCATGATAATAGACACTGCAATAAACCCTTAAGTTTCCTGTAAAAATTATTTTGAGTAATTCCAGAAGGTGGTAGGCTTGACAGCTGTAAGGCAGCAAAGTTAATGTGAGAGCTTACAGGCAAGAGAAGATCAGCTACACAGAGTGACAATTTGTCCTTCAGGGACTGCAGCTTCTGCATTTTGTTGTGTCCCTTTCTCACAGATTTGAGGCACTCAAGTCTCAGTAGAAAACACACTGTGTGGGTCCAAAATCTTCTCCAGGTCTTCTTGTCCATCTTCATATCAAAAATATAAGAATTTTACTCCTTCAGCTTTTGTTCTTTCGCACCATTATCTTTTTTCACAGTTAGCTGCTGTATTAGTGTTTATTTGTCACACTAATGAGGTACCGCTTAATAGCAGCAGCAGTATTTCTTTTCAGAAAGTAAATTTCTATCTTATGAATCAGACCCTAATCCTAGGCAGCTAAGATACCGTTCATTATCCTAGGAAGCACCAGATTCCCTCTTCCAGCCTCTATCTCATGACTGCAAACTTGAGAGATTCACATAGTATCTCCTTTTTTTTCTCGAAAGGAATTTTGTCTGGTCTCCAGGTAACTATGTAAGTATAACCATGTCAAATGTGGGAACTGTCCCAGCTGAAACTTATAGAAACCTTCCAAACCTCAGAGAAATTAAACTGGATTTTTAAATATACACACATTCTGTCTTCCCAGCAAACTGTGTGATGAATGTAACTTCCGGTCTCTGTTTATACATTGTCGATTGAGCTTACTTTGGCTTCAAGGGTGGTCACTCCTTGAAATGTCACAATGAAAACATCTTTCTACTTCTGGGTTGGTTTTGCTTTTTGCTGTTTGAGACTTTCTCCTTTACAAAGGACCACAATAAAGTCTAAGTGATGTTTAACTCCCTCTGGCAATGGCAATAATATGTTTATTTATTTATGTTCATATTTCATCCAAAACACCTATGTTGAGTACTTTAGAGTCACAAAAAATTCTTTCCCAGGCTGATGCTGCTGATGTAAAGAATTGATGTAAAGAATTGTAAACAATTTTTTTTCTTTTGCCACTAGGACAGAAACAGGAAGAGGAGAAGGAAAATTGTAGAGGTGATGTCCTAAACAATTGGGTATCTAGACCTTGCTTTAGTATCCCAAATTAGGATGAATATTGGCCATAAACTACTACTTTTACTTTGTCCACATCAGAAAACAGTCTCATCCATGTGAAATTTCAATGGGAATTTTAAAATCACTTCTCCTCAATAGATGATATTTTATTTTCCAGTAACTTGTTTAGGATATGTGTGGGTTATATTAAGAAGTTTTTAGGTGCTCTGAACAGAAGGGGTTTGGGTAAAATTCTAAGATTCCAGCCCTTAGCAGAGAGGACAGATAACAGTGTTCAAGTGGAGTGCAAATATGTTCTGACCCACACAATCCCTGTGTATGAGTACCTTTCACAGCAATTTTGCTACCTCCTGGCAAGCTTACCTTTTCTAAGTATTTTTCAGAGCATGGAGTTAAGAAATTGGGAAAGCTACAAACTGCAAATATCTTGGCTAATATAGAGTTTACAATGCTATGCCTTGGCCACTCTACATTTATTTTAAATGCTAAGGTCACTTTTGCATAATTACTCAGATATTTGAAGACCTTCTTATTACTCTCATTTATCCTGTCCTGTGCAAAGACATTGGGATGTCTGGCAGCATCTCTTTGCCATCTCTATGCTTTCTTCATCTGTCTTTTAAGGTTAAAAGTGTATTAGCTGAATTTCTCCTTCCTGTTTGCATTATTCAGTGGTTTGAAAAAGAGGGAAGTAAATGCTAAAAGACAATGTCAGATCTTTTCAGCATCTTGTAATTTTTAAAAGTTACCTGTAAAGCACTCTATTTTCTTAGAAACCTGAAAGCCAGTTATTTTCTGTGGATTTTGGCACCAGACGTTTGTTTAAACTCAGGCAGAGTTTGTCCTCTTTAGAAAAGAGGAAAAATAATGATTGATGAGTAATAAGATGACCATAACCAGGCAGTTATTTAATGTGCGCATTATTTTATTATGTCAAAACATTTTTATTTATTTGTTAGCATAATTAATAGTGACAACACACCACTTGGAAAGTATAAGTGGAAAGACAGATATTGTAATGTATATTTCTTAAGTTTTCCCCATCAAAGATACAAACATTTTTATTCATATGCAGACTTTTTATTCAGATATCAGATTCATTACTTGGACATCACAATGAAACAAGCCCCTATACTGCAAGAATATAATATGCAAACAAGTACAATTCTGAAGGTCTGCATTCAAAACCTTTGAAGACTGGCACACATTAATGTCCTTTATAAGTCATTAAACCTTCCTTGTTAATTCAATTTCTTCATAATACATAATTTTCACCATTTTTTCTTATTTAACCCTCTTTCCATATACAATTTTACTTCGTACTCTTTTGAAGACCCTATAGAAGAGGTTACTAGCTGGAGTCATCTTTCAAATTCTTCTTTTCAAAAGGGACCAGTTATCCCACTGTTCAGTTAGATATTTGCACGTAAGATATGCTTGAAAACCTATTTTTTAATAATTAGGATACAGTGTGCCTGAACAGCTGTTTTTTAGGCTCATTGACTCTTATAGCCTTTAATGGTAGGTTTTCTGTTCTTGCTGTCCTCCTGTATTCCTCATTGCACTCTTAAGAGTTGCTTGGAAACGTCAGATCAAAGTCTGGAAAGGGAAAAAAGAAAGGCCCTAAGCTATAGAAAAGTTGAATTTGGTTTGAATTCAAACCAAAATAAACCTTTGTGACACAGTGAGAGGAAACAGTCTGATCTTTTTGGGTCATCGTTCCAGAAGGAATAGCAAGTCTTGTACCTGTTTAACATCATACCCGTTAGGCTAAAATATCTAGAAGAATTCCTTAAGTAATATCTAGATACTTTTCTAAGATTGACAAAAGACTGAACACGTAGAGTCCCTTAATTTAAACAATGGGAAAGTAAGTTAGAAGAACACCACAGCAAAATTTTAGAGCTACTTAAATTAGTCAGCTTTAATGAAGTTGTTAGTCAGAAGTAAAGCTAATGCATTTCCCATTTTGACTGCTTTGATTTAGGGAATGAATAAAATCTTCTTTATACTGACATGTTTCCCCAGTATCTTGGCAGTGTTTCCTGCCTAATATAAAACTTTAGACTCAGTGATGTAGGGAAGATCAGCATGATTTTTTCTTCTGGCAGTCAGAGCATCTGCACAGACATCTGAAAGGAAAGCCTGCAGTGCAGTGTAAGCAATGTAATCAACATGACTCAGGCATTTGAATTTGTCTGAGACCTCACTATGAAAATCTTCTCTAGTAGCTTCTGCTGTGAAGACTCTTATTTCTGGAAAGGCTCCCCTGTTTAAGAGAAACTCACATACTGTTCTCTTCGCAGAGGGTTTTTTTGCAAGGTGCTGGTTTTGACTCCAGTTGTAAATCTTCACCAAATTTTAAATGCATAAGACTGACTCATTCCTGCTTTCTGCATAAATTAACCATGAAAAAATAACCTCCATTATAAACAGGTGCGTCGGCTGGCTGCAATATTTGAAACACACCAAAGCATGCAGGTAATAGAGCTCTATAAGTGATCCTCTGTGGTAGACAAAGACATTCTAAATGGGTGAATTTATTTAAGTGACAAGGTTGCACATTTAGCAGGCTTCAATGTAGCACAAATGTAAATCTTCAGATAATGAATAGAAGCCTGGATAGTGCAAGAAGGTGGTAAACTGTCACAGCAATTCATCACAGGCTCTTTTTTACAAGGTTCCAAGAGCCTCAAGAATTTTTGAATTCCTGTAGTAATAAATTAGCTTCTCCTAAACACTGTTTAAAGCACATATAGCCTTTGCTCAAGCAGTGTAATGATTTTGCTGATCTCTACATGAGGTCATTTTTCTTCAGCAAGCATGCCCTAGGAAGACGGAAAAGGATCAGAAATTGTCCTCTACCAGAAGGCAAATAGTTTCTGAAACTGTCTGTTTCTGCAGAGTAAGTTATGCTCTTTTCTGATTCACAGACTGAGACAGAATGCAACTGAGGAAGAATTAGCACACTAGCTCCACAAAAGGCCTCAATACATTTTACAGTGTCTTGGATGAGCTTCTCCTTCAGGAGAACACGTATAAACAGCCCACTGCCTCAGTCTCTGCCTGCAGGTCCTGAGAATGCTCTGGAGTGAATACAGAGTCAGACTTCTCCCAAAACCCTTCTCCTCCACAAAGGAGCAGCTCTGGGTAGTATAAGCTTTAGTGTATCCTTCAAAATATGAGAATGACAATGCCAAAAATCTTCCCATTCCACCAGCCTGACATATGCCTTCTCTGAGAACTTAAAATGCTGAATGTCATTACAGAGTCAAATTGTATTCAATTTTTAATGATAAAATAGTTTTAGAGAGTACTGGGAAAGATTCTGTTATTCATTGCAGGAATGTGCTTGTCTGGTTTCAGGCTGTAGGTGTCTCATCACTTGTAAGGAAGTTACTGCTTGCTGGTTTTAGGCTGTTGATAGTGTGTTTTCAATGTGATTGAATTTAGTGCTGCAGCAGTTTATTATACGTTATGTGAAGATTAATTTATTGGAGTGATCTTTTAATAGTAGAGAGGAATGGTACTGGTACATATATATGAATATTTTAACATTTCTGTCAGTTATTTTATTTAATAACAGTCATCCTCAGCTAGTTCTTTAAGATCAGCTCCTATTATTCTTGTAAAGTAACTGCTCATGTAGACATTTTTGTTTTGGAATGAAAGAGCACAACGTGAGCTGCTGTACAGGTATTCCTCTCGTAATAGAACTAATCTATTTTAAAAATTCCAATACTTGTTCTTATATAAATAACTTCTTGACACTTCTGTCATAATGAAGAGTGCCACTGTAAGTAAGAAAACAGGAGCTACACAGAGCCATAAATTTACTAGAGATAGACAGACATTACAATAGCAGAAAGTGAGTCCATATTTATCAAGCCAAATATATTCTTTTGATGGTAACAAAATGGCTCTAGAATTGGATGTAATGTGATTTTGGAAGAAAGAGTGGTATCTATAGTAGTGAACAGAAGGTCACAAAGTTTTAATAGAGGAAATAAAAACTAACCACTTGATTAAAAAATCTTCAGATAATTTTATAAGGATTTTTATCAGTAGTTAAGGTAACAGTCGAAGTCAACTGAATTATGCTATAGAAATAAAATAAATACATTGGAGGATATAAACCAGAGTATCAGTTAGAAGAGCCCAGAACCAGCAATGTCTGTCAGTTGTTAGTGGACAAAAGTCAAATCCTGAATCTTTCGCAATAGTACTTTGAAAATCCTTCAGGTGCTTTTATTGTACAACTCAGCATCACATGTGTGATTAAACCTGAGTAAAGGTTTTCACTGATTCCTTGAGAAAATTGTTTTTTATCATCATCCTGCAAAAAAATGCCAGAGTTGCAATAATTATCACTGCCTTTCAATTATTGATTGAAAAAATACAAGAACACCCCAAAAAGGCCAAAGTGAGGCATTGGTTAGAATCCCAGCAGAAAACCTGGAATATTTTTTGCCATAAAATAAAAAGGACCAAAGAACAGAATAGTGATTTTTTTTTTTTTTTGTAAAGTGCATTTTCTATTTCATGTGTCCTGTGAATTATGAATCAACAAAAGTAACTAATCTTCCCCTACAAAGATGACCTCAGGTGTGTCCAGCAGGCAGTGCTTAATGCTTACGGAAACCTTTTGTATTTTACGTTCTGCCTGGCAATTATTTGAGAAGATGTGGCATCCAGCTGCAAATCACACCTTATTTGACACTTAACCTTGGGTTCTGTCCTTACTGAGCTGAACTTCACTCGAAGCTAAGTAGGGGAAACCTCCCCAAATGACAACCAGAGACAACCAGAGATCCCCAGGGAGGCCCATGCAAACGCAGTGCTAAGTATTTCATAAGGTTGCACAAGATAAACAATTATACAATAGATAGGTTGTAACTATGTACTAGATAGCTGGGTTTGTGTAGATTTCAATACATAAATTCTTTTGCTTTATTCATTGACATGCTTGTTTTGTGGCAGAATAAACAGTGTCTCCTCTGATTCTTTGTGTTCTCCTTGATTCTTTGTGTTTAGAGAATTCAAAGAATTCTCTAAATATACCACCAACATACTCTTTTCAAGGGATAAATGTTGAGGCTGAATTTTTGCTGCAGGGCAACCTGGTACAAGCTCTATGCTCAGTCAGTTTCTTGACAGCTTTCTATGTTCCACTTGTATCATTTGCGTTTGTACCTGGAGTACTTCGTCCATTTCTCGGCCCCTCATTTGGAAGGACGTTGAGATGCTGGAGTGTGTCCAGAGAAGGGCAGCAAGGCTGGTTAAGGGTCTAGAACACAAGTCCTGTGAGGAGCTGGGGGTGTTTAGCCTGAAGAAACAGCAGCTCAGTGGGGGACCTTATCACTGTCTACAACTTCCTGAAAGGAAGGTACAGCCAGGTGGGGGTTGGTCTCTTCTTCCAGGCAGCGAGCGAGAGGACAAGAGGATAAAGTCTTAAGCTTTGCCAGGGGAGGTTTAGATCAGACATTAGGAAGAAGTTGTACACAGAAAGAGAAATTGGGCACTGGAATGGGTTGCCCGGGGAAGTCACCATTCCTGGATGTTTAATAAAAGCCTGAATGTGGCATTCAGTGCCATGGTATAGTTGGCAAGGTAGTGTTAGGTCATAGGCTGGGACTTGATGATTTTAAAGGTATTTTCCAACCTAGTTGATACTGTAACTCTGTGAAATCAGATCAGGCAAGTCTTCTGAGTCAAAACTATGGCCAGTTTCCACAGCTGGAAGTAATCACAGAATCACAGAATCTTAGACTCATTCCTCATCCAGCTGCCTCAGCTGCTTTTCATAGGACTTGTGT